>JAOEGS010001378.1:46180-84973 GCA_025447755.1 Corythornis vintsioides | reverse complement strand
CTGGAGCCATCTACTAAGAGATGCCACTGTGGGTCCTGCTGGACAAAGAGGCAACAATTAAGTTCCTTTTGTGGATGTTCAGCTCTTCCCTGCCCAAACTTCTCCTACTCAGGAACCAGCATTCATACCAAGGAGAACATGCTGTAGTCAGGAAGGGACCCCCAACAGCAGACCAATCAGCAGCTCTTCTCATGTGAGGACAGAAACAAAACAAAATGGGAGGGAAAAGGGGAATCCTGGAGCTACCCAGCAAAGAAGAAGAAGAGAGAAACCCAAAATATTTACTGAGTATTCTTGTGAGGCTCTGCTGGATGCTGGCTGGTCATGTGAGCCGTGGTGCTGTCAGCCGACTTGAAGGCCATGGGGCAAAAAGAACACTTGTGGAAGACTTCGCAGTGTTTCTCGTGGATGTGAACTTTCAGCATGGCGAGGGTCATGAAGACAATGCCACAGTGGATGCACCTGGGGACACACAGAGAAAGAGCCAAGTTACAGCCACTGCACTGATGGTCAGGCTACTGCAGTTCAGTCTCCAGTAACCATATAGAAGAGTCAAGGAGGAACGTGATACAAGAATTCACGGGCTGGGCAGATCTCAAAACTAAATGTGAGTGACAAGCAAAGGGGATCCATCAAAGAAGCCTTCGGAGACTAAAACAACCCAGAAAGAATAAAGAAAGTTGTGGTTCATTAAAATGCCAGCCCTAGATCTGTGAAGGCCAATTCCACCACAAGAACAAGTGAAGAACTAAAGTAAAAGTATTGGGTGAGATCTCTTGGCAATAAGCAGCATAAATAACCAGTTAGTCCCCAGTACAAAGTAAAAAGGAAAAGAATAATCAGCTAGGAACTCTCCAGTAACCATACAATTGCTTCTTGTACTTGCCTAAGCACTAGAGAATTATGACAGCAGACACTGAAAATCATAGAATAACAGAATTGCTTTTGTTGGCAGAGACCTTTAAGATCATCGAGTCCAACCATTATCCCAGCACTGCCAGGGCACCACTAAACCACATCCCTGGGCATCACATCTCCATAACTTTGAAACTGCTCCAGGGATGGGGATTCCACCTGAGCAGCCTGGGCCAGGTCTTGACAACAACTGTGGGGAAGAAATTGTTCCTCAGCTCCAACCTAAACCTCCCCTGGGGCAACTTGAGGCCATTCCCTCTTGTCCTGGAACTTGTTCCTTGGGAGAAGAGACCAACCCTACCTGGCTCCAGCCTCCTGTCAAGGAGTTTCAAGAGCGAGAAGGTCCCCTCTGAGCCTCTTTCTCCAGGCTGAACAACTCCAGCTCCGTCAGCTGTTCCTTGCCAGACTTGTGCTCTAGACCCTTCCCCAGCTTTGTTGCCTTTCTCTGGCCACAGTCCAGCCCCTCAATGTCCTACCTGGAGCAAGGGGGAAAACTGATCCCAGGATTCAAGGGACAGCCTCCCCAGTGCCTAGTCCAAGGGAACAATCCCTGCCCTTCCTCTCAATCCTTGCTGGTCACACTGGTGCTGACACAAGCCAGCAACATATTTTGTAATATAAACAGTAACAGAAACACTCAAGTGACTGATTAAGCTCATTAAAATCATTAAGATACATGTGTTGCCTGGAAAGTGTTTGTCTGGGAGCTGGGTAGATGCTCCAGGAGCAGAGAGGAAGCAGCAGAAGCTGCACGTGGAGCCGAAGTATTCTTCTCAGCAGCTGAAAACATAGACCCAGGACCAGTAGGAGAGCCAGGGTCACCATGCTGATCCCAGCCTGCCTGTCCTTCCAACGTATGCCTGTGACAAGCCTTGCCTGACACTCCCCAAGGTGGCAACAACCAGCATCATTACTGTATTGAGCACTCCTACCAAGAACCCGCTTTTGCCCCTGTGCTCCGACAAAAACCACACACCAACACTACAAGAGGATGCAGACACCTGTCCTTGCCCGCCTTGGCCACACTGGATGCAGGGTCTACCATCCCCACAGGAGCACGAGGACTGGAACAGCCTCTCCTAAGAAGATTCAATCAAAATGACCAACACTGCAGCCAGCGCTGCACTGAGAGACCAGTAGAGAGGCCAGGAAACTCAGGGAGCCAACACTTCATGCGAGCAGGATGTGAGAAACACACAAGAGAGAAGCTCCTCTGGCCAGCCTGGAGTTAAGATGCCTCAGAAATCTCTTTTTCCATCAGTTCTGAGGGTTGCTGCTTGCCTGTGGCACTGCTGGGATGGGCGTGCGGCAGTATGGGCGCTGCCATCGCAGAGGGACCCCGGCTACCCAGGGACTGGAAGAGGTCCAAACCCGCATCAAAAACAAACAAGCTGCTCAATTATCCTTCTCTCTGATGGAGCCTCCCAACAGTGCTTAGGAGACAAGCCCACACTTTGAAGTTACACTTCAAAAGATCGTTAGGCAGAAGGCAGCCCAAAGGAGTCTCTCCCCCCAGACATACCCAGAAACCCTGTTTTCTCAGAGAGGGAAGCAGTGGCAAAGGCTGGTGTCATCTTTGGAGAAGTAGGAAATCATTCTGCTTGGGGAGCTCTGCCTTCAAGCAGAGCTGTTATTGTGAAAGAGTAATACCTGCATTGCTGAGTCCAGCTCTGGAGTCCTCAGCACAGCACAGACAGGGACCTGCTGGAGCATGGCCAGAGGAGCCCCAGCAATGCTGGGAGGGCTGGAACCCCTCTGCTGGGAGGCCAGCCTGGGAGAGTTGGGATTGTTCAGCCTGGAGAAGGCTCCAGGGAGACTTTCTTGTGGCCTTTCAGCACTTCAAGGAGCCTGTCAGAAAGGTGGGCACAGACTTCTGAGCAGGGCCTGATGGAACAGGACAAGGGGTGATGGTTTTAAACTAGGAGATGGAGATTTAGACAGGAGAGAAAGAAGACTTTTTTGACAGAGTGTGGTGAGACCCTGGCCCAGGTTGCCCAGAGAGGTGGTGGATGCCCCATCCCTGGAACCATTCAAGATGAGGTTGTCTGGGGCTCTGAGCAACCTGTTCTAGTTGCAGATGTCTGTGCTCAGTGCAGGGGGGCTGGACTGGCTGAGCTTGAAAGGTCTCTTCAACCCAAACCAGTCTATGGTTCTACAAATAAATCCCCTAAAGTATAAATTGAAGGACAAATGCAGGTACACTGAAAAATATCTGATGAGCTTCTTCCACAAACACTCCCTGAACTAACACAAGATGGCTCTGCATTATGATCAGTTTCACTAAGTACTTGGCTTAGAATTAGGGATGAAATAAGTACTAACTCAGGGTCAAATGATCACAAATTAATTTCACTGTTTAAACAACAGCCACTTTGTAATCAAGAATCTCACTGACAGGAGGACAAAGTCTGATAAAGTAAACTAATTAGCAGAACAAAGTGGATGGAGGATGTCAGAGGCTTGCTGTGTAATTTCTGCAAACTGCATTTTTTTATATCATATCCCCAGTGTGCGGTGGAATCAACTGCAAGAGAAGACTCTTGGGAGAGCCTCAGGTTAAGGAGGGGTGGCATAAAAGTCTTGGAAAGCACCCTGAGAGAAGATTAAGCTACAAGATGCTGTCTTAACTCTGAATATTTCCTATGCTGTCACCTTCCAGCCCCTCAACTCTCCAGATGGCCATGAGCCAAACATGAGGAAAACAAGTCCCAGGTCGGTAGGCCTGATCAGCTTTCAAGCTGGAAGGTGCTTGGAAAAGTTGGGAAGGTAACACTTGGAGTCAATTGGAAAGGAGCATTTAGGAAAGGCTGGGTGATTTTAACTTTTAGCTGCTGAAGACATTTCTCATTTTCAGGACAATCCTCAGCCATGACTAAAATCCGAATGAAACAATTCAAATTACCCCAAACTTAATGGAATGCATTGAGGTATCAGCAAAAAGGGAGACAAAATAAAGGCTGATCACAAAGCCAAACACAAACTTAAGAATCAGAAATTCAAGAAAAACAGGGATATAGTGAGAAGCAGCAAAAATCAAGTTGATCCTGGGAAGGATTTAAAAGAACTGTTCAGCCTTTCAGCTCTTTCACAAAAGTGAAAGTAAGTCAAGTCGCTATGTGACAACGGGGCAGATGCCACTGATTATCTGCATGTGGTTCTGCAACTAAAATGTAGTTCTTCTGTGTTCAGCAATGCCAATGATATCAGACAGGCAGGATCACAAGGAAGGCAGAGCCAGAATTTCACCACGCTGATGGTCTCAGTTTTAAAATATGAGCTCAAACAGATGTGAATTAGAGGAGAAGTTAAAGAAATTTAACTTCTAATGAAGCTGGGTAAAGCTAAAAAAATCTGTAATTCCTGAGCTCTGTTTTGGTTTAGATCTTCATTAATGTCCCTGGCACAGAACCACACCAAACCCATGGTTGGTTTTCTGACATCTACTCTATTCCCATTTTTTCATCTCAGGAAAAATATTTTTTTTACCAGCTTTTCTCCTCTCAGATTAACTCATTTTCCAATAGCCCAAGTATCACAGACATTTAATTCTCAACAGAATTAATTCTTTGTTGTGGGCTGTGCCCACTCAGATCCCACATAGAAAACCCTTATCTGCATATAATTAAATTCAGAATCAGTTTGTTATGTCTCTCTTGTCTTCACAGTTGAAAGAAAAAGCCCTTGAAAACTTGTGCTATTTCAGAACTAACCACACAGTGGAGGCTTCCAGAATTTACAGACATCTTAAAAGAACAGCTCCAAGAGCAGAAATTGCCCTGTACATTTTAAATTTCCAAGTATTTAATGGCAATCAGAGAAAAAAACAGAACTTGGAAGGTATCTTAAAAGGTCACCTTGTCTCATCTCCTGAGCAAATAATCTTTTATCTTAAAAGCTGTGCTGCAGCTGAGGTGATCTAAACATGCCAAGGAGGAAAGGCTTATAGGGAAAAATGATGTATTTTATTTAAAGCAGTCAATGTGGCTGGAGAAAAAGCAATGCACACATACCCACCACTGCATCCAGAACCTGGGGAGCCTTCCTCCACCCGTCCCAGGTCGTGAGAAACGTTTGGAGAGTTGTAAGGGCATACAGAAAATAATCTCATGAAGGCACACCCCCCCCCAGTCCATTATAACTGACGCAAATATAAACCTTTAAGAGATTTATAGGATTATGATCTGCAATCTCCATGCTGTAAATATCAACCCTGAAAACTCGAATTCAACCCAAGTGTCTTTCAGCTTATAGCTGCCTCCAAATCATTTCTGCTCTCAGAAACCTCCTCTTAAATCCATTCAGTAACTCCCCGTTTCAAACGTCGTTTTGTCACACGGAAAACCCACGCCAGGCCCGGGCCACATCTTCTTTCATTTCTGCTGGGAGGAAGACACATTTGCAAAGCTCTGAATCCCAGTCTCCCAGCCCCTGTGGAGCAGCACCAACCTGAAGCCAACTTTGCGGGAGTAATGCAGGCAGTTCTCCTTGACGTGAGTTTGGAAGTAGGCGGAGCGGCAGACGGCTCCGCACTCCGGGCAGCAGTATGGGGACTTGTGAGCGTGGATCCTCTGGTGAGCACAGTAACTGCACTGGTTGGGCAGCATCATCTGGCACACTTGACACGTCTGATGAAAGAAAGGTTATATTAGGTAGGTATTCTCTACCTGGTTTTTTTCTCCCCACCCCTAAAAAAAGGAAAACGACATCACCTCGTCACTCTGAAAAGGCTCTGCTTGGTCACTGCTTTCATTTGCACACCAAGGCACGCGAGAAGGAAAGCACTTTTCTCAATAAGCACCCACCCTGCACCAAAACCACCCCAAAAAAGCAGGAAAACTCCACTATATGCCACCTTGAAGCCCTTCCTGCTGAAAGCAGTGCAGTCCTGATGCACAGCGGTCTTCCCCACCAAAACCACAGCTCTTCCAAAGATGCTTTGGACCAGATCAAAACAGAACTTTCCAAGTCCACAACCCACATGATAGCCTTGTAGAAACTTCTTGATAACTAGAAATGATACAAAGACTCCTCTCCCTGTTTCTGCACCCAGTATGATACCCACTTTTTCCCCCTACCCTTAGGATCACACTTACCAATTCCCCTTTGCAGAAAAAGCACCATTGACTTGACATGTAAAGTTTTTTATGCACAAGTATCATCCCAGTTTCAACAGCTGTCAAACCTCTGCTCCCTTTCACAGGTGTCTCAACCCTTCTGTGTTCCTTCAAAGCCCAGAAGCAGCTACTCATCCCCTGTAGGATGCACATTACTTGATGCCTAAGCAGGAGTAGAGGTGGAGTAGACACCAGCCCTCCAGCCTTGAGCCCTCTAGGAGCTTAAACTCTCTCCTGTCATTAATAAATCCACACAAAATTACTCCTCTGCTCCTAACTAGCTAAGAATAAGCTATAGTAAGCACCTAAGTAGGGACTATCAAATCAAGTAATTTAACTGCATCATTTCTTCCACTTTGGGTAAAGGTTACAGGGCTCATTAGGCAGATCTGGTGAGAAGTTGTACCAACAGTTATCTCTATGTGGTCAAAAGAAGCCTTTAATGAAGCACCTGCCCACACAGACAGACCAAACCAAGTCTTCACTTCTAACAACCAGTGTAAAAAACTGGGACAGAAACACCTAAATCTATATATTTTTTAAAAAAAAAAATATTTCAGGAAATAAATAAAATTAAGGGCCAGCTCTGTTTTCTGCATCAGTGCTATTTCATGCAGCATCTCCATGATGCTCCACAACACAACATCCATCAGGGAACAGTCAAAACATTGCAGGTAAAAGAAAGCATCATTTATAATAAAATGCAAAGCTCTGATAACCCTGGAAAGGCTCATGGGGGAGGAGAGCCTAAAAAATTAGACTCTCAGAGGAGGAAACTGCAGAAATTGCCAAACACATCAAAAGTCTTGGACAGATGATCTGAGACATACATAGAGGAGAAAATGTTTCCCCAGGAGAGGAATGTGTGGAAGAAACTACATTGTAGGACCCCAACAAAATACAATTCAAACAAACTCGAGTATTTCAGCCTTTCCTCCAATGCTGGAGAAGCCCCCCAGTTTCAGCAAAGAAAGAGAACCACAGTCTGAGCTGTGAAATATAAATGGGGATAGGAAAATGTGAAACAGAAAAGCTCAGAGGACCTCTCTACAAGAAACTGAGGGGGACCTTAAATTGTCTCTCAAATCTCCAGATTAAGAGCAACAAGAAGAAGTGAATGTTCAGGACAGGTTTACAGGGTGTTAGGGAATTTAATTTCTAACTGGATTTCAAATTGCAATGGGAAAGGAAACTTCTCGGTGTTGTTAAAAGAGGACTCCTCTCACTTTAATCCCACCTCCTATTTAAGGCAGACTCAGCTTAACCACAAACTGAAAGCCCTTTTGCCCTTGTACCTCAGCAAGAAACAGTTTCTCTCGGGATCTTGCCTTGTCAAAGCCAATTTAGTTTTGATTTGATGTGTGTGAAGATACAAGCTGCAGCTCATCTCTTCCTGTCCAGCATGCCTCAAAGGTACCCTGGCCATCAGCACACGTTAAAAACCTTAATCTTTCCTGCTGTGCTCGTGCTGGATCTAAATTATGCCAAAATTATCTAAATTATGCCAAGATAATCTAAATTATGCCAAAATAATCTAAATTATGCTCAGAATCTCTTCCCATTTAATGGGCTCCATGCCTGAGCCCCACTGCCTGGGGACATGCAGGCGATGGGTGAGGAGCAACGAGCTCACATCACCTCCCTCAGTGCACGGAAGGCTCAGCAGGGACTAAAAATATGCTAACGTAAGGTAGAAAAGTTTGGAGGAGAGCTGGCAAGAAGCATCCTAACTAGGGCTTATCTTTTTCAGGCACTGCAAGAGCAGGAAGCCTGCCAGAGAGTGTGCACATGCGATATGGGAAATAAACAGCAAGGCTCTGCTAGGACAAGGCTCGATGGATTTATTGCATCCACAGACGCCGGGGAAGAAGCTGGAAGGATTCCCACACTGACACCACGCTCTGCAGGGGGGACAAAAAAACCCCAGCCCAAGCTTCTCAGTTCAGATCATCTCATGAAAGAGTCAAGAAGTTGGGGAGTAAACAGACACAATGAAGAGCAGTGAGTCACAAGGATAAATGACTAACAATAAGGAAACTCATCTTGAACCAGCAGCAATTTTGTTCTGGGGAAAAAGCTTCTCCCTTCCTGCTTCATGAACCCACCCAGCTCTCCAGAGGAGTCAACACCCCTGTGGGGAAGGAAGATCTGCTCAGCAAATGGGTACCTGGATTTCCAGAATGGTTGTGTAACAGCCTTCACTAAAGGATTTTAAGGAAACTAAAATGCCACAGCATAAAAAAGGTTTTTGCTTGGATAAATATGTGGAATAAATAGTTCTTTGATGGAGGAAGGTCCCACTGAAGCTCTGCTGGGATCTGAACTCTTCAAAATAATCTCCAAGTACCTGGGAAAGGGAAAGGAGCAGAGAAAGAGCAAAGACTGATGCTCATAACCCAGTAACTCAGTGTGCTACAGCTAAGGGCTGACCATGAAGAACTGCAGCATGACCATAGGGGACTGAATGACTGCATCATAACGTGGGAGCTTGTATTTTTCCATTAAATCAACCAAGTGGAGTGGAGCTGAAAAAGGCTCAGTGGAGGAAAAAAAAAAAAATTACAACCAGCATCTTCATGCTCACCCTCAGCCTTTATTTAATAGCTGCAGAAGAGGTGAAGCCCAAATCCCACTCAGGGTTATTACAGAAGGGTCCTGTCGCCCCTTTTGTGCCAGGAGCTTCTGCACTTGTCAGGAGCAAAGGGCAGGGGGGGTGTGGGCTCCCCCCTCAAGGCTCCATCATGCAGATAGAGTGGTTTTTAATTTTGCAATTCTTCTGCTTTGTCTGAGAAATGGTAACTTGGTTCCAGATGTCACATTTTTATCTCTCTCCTAGTTTTCCATGACTTTTCAAAGAAGTCTGGCAGCAATTTGAGACATTCATTAGTCGGTTATTTCTAAAGCCTGTTACCAGGATATGACTTGGAATTGTGTAATGTCTGTGTTTTTCATATACTCCCATAACCTATGCTTTAATCAAGAGTTACTTCTTACAAGTTTTCTCTCCTTCCAGTTTTCCTGCCACATTTCATTTAGGCTTTTCTTCCAGAAGTCACATTCACATGCACACAGAAACACTCAGAAGCTTCACTGCTTCAGAATACTTGATTTTATTCCCATTTTTACTTATTGGCTTCTTCAGAAGGGAAAAAAAAAAAACAAAAAACAAACCCAAAAAAACCCAAAACCCTAAAATACTCACTAAAGTAGAGCAAAGTTTGATAAAAACATACCACTCCAAAAGAATTCATCTGTTAAACCCAATCCTGTGGTCACTTATAACACGCAGGCAGAAAATGAATCAGCTTTGGCACAAGCATAGAAACTTCACAGCATGTTTAGAGTCTCTTTGCTGTTACAGAGATTTCTGTGGTGATGGTGAAGCTTGTGTCTATTTAAGAGATGCCACCAGACTATGAGGGTCCTCCTTGCTCATGTAGCTTCAGTTAAAAACATGCACCGATCCTAAGGCACTGGGACCAGGACTAGGAAAGAGGATTTATAAAAACCTAACAATCTCTAAATTAAAAAACATAATAATTAAAATTACTAAGGACTCAAAGTGAAACAGGTTAGAGGAGAACACAAATTATATATTCAGAATGTAAATTTTAAAGAGTGCTTGTCCTTTACATATTGAAACCAAAAAATCCCTCACAAAGCCCCAGCTCTTCCCAAATGGCTTTTGTGAGCTTTAATCTTTCTACTTCAGGCAGAGCTGCAGGCACAGCTGATACTTCTGCAGCTGAGGGACCAGCTTGAGATTGGCAGGATACTTGTGCTATTAAAAAAAATAATAGCAAGGAGTTATGTCTTGAAGTTAACCTTTCACTTGACACAAGTTTTCACCCCCTACCTCGCTGAGGAAGCTCCAGCAACCTGCATCCTTCAGAATGGATGCTCCCAGCTCTGGCAGCACAGCTGGTCTCTACACCTTCACCCCTGAAACTCCAGGCTCCCCTGCCCACTTCCCACTGGAATGAGTCTTTGCTGGGCCACACTACAGTTGAGATCCAGGCAGTTGGAGGATTATTTTTAACTTGGTTCATTTCAACCATCAAGGTTAAAATGAAGAATTTTACCAACATGAGAAGTGGCAAGCAGAGAGTTTCTTTGGCTGTCATTGTGGTAACTTGTTCCCAGGCTCTCTGTATGAGCAGGCAGAGCTGCATTAGTGGGTTCAGCTTCTAGCTGAAAAAAAAAAACAACCCTACAACAGAAACCCAAGAATGGGTTCTAGATTTTTCTTCAGATTCAACTGATGCCCTAAAACCAGCGTGTTCAAGTGCCTGTGACAGAATATGTGCCAAGTCCAGTCCTAACACAAATGTTTTGTCCTAGTTAACTCCAAAATGCTCTTACACTATCACACCAAGCACAGCAAAGATATTTTTATTTCCTAGGGTATAGTTGCCTATTTAAGGCATCAGCCTAAGGAACCAATGCCACTGAGGGAATCTTCAGCCTGAAGGACATGATCCTTCCTCACTGCCCAAAGCTCCCAAACCTGCATCCCCCTCAGACCTTCACTAAGATCAACTCCCACACATACATCTAAACTATCACAAGACACTCAGGTGTTTAAGCCTCAATAAAATAAGGCCTTCAAGTAAAACTTCATTCCCTGGAAGTTAAGGCCGTTCAACAAACACAAAATACATTTGTGTGTATGTGGAGAAATCCCTGGTTAAAGTGTCCACATAGCCCTAAAAACTTGAAAGTTTTCAGAAACAAAGTGGAATTGGAATGGAAAAAAATAAAATAAAATAAAAGCCACCATCACACATCTGAGATCTGTGCATCAAATAAGCTTAATTCTGAACATGCTCAGTCTGTAGCTCCTTTCTCTTTAAGTCCTCATCTGTCATTTCAAGAATTTCAGTTTCCACAACCTTTTTTTCAGACTCACTGTACTGGGTTTCTGTGGCAAGGTTTTGGTACTGGGGGTGGCCCCTGTGAGAAGACACCAGAAGCTGTTCCCATGTTGGACAGAGACAGCTCCAGCCAGTTCCAAGACAGACCAAAGCTGAGCCCAGCAGTGATGAGGGTAGAGCCTCTAGAATAACACATTTCAGAAATAAAAAAATGCTGTGCAGCAGCTGGGAGAGAGGAATGAGAGGGCACCAAGGAGGTGGTGCTGGCACCTCAGCAGAGATTCCTCTGCTGACCATCAGGAATATCACAGTGACATAGGTTGTCCCCCTCTAACCCATAGAAGGCCACAGTGGATGTGCCCTGAAGGAAGATGCAGCCCTTGAGGAGGAAGGAGCAGCAGAGATGAAGTGTTGAAAGCTCACCACAACCCCCTGCATCACCTGGAGGGAGAAAACAGATGAATCAGGAGTGAAGCTGAGCCTGAGCATAAGGGGAGGGAGAAGGTGTTTCCAGTTTTTGGTTTGTTTTATTCATTTATTTATTTCTCAGCATCATACACTTGTTACACTGTGAGGTTCCTGTTGGCCCATTTCCCCAGCCTGCCAAGGCCACTCTGGGTGTCAGCACAACCCTCAGCCTTATGGGCCACTCTTCCCAGTTTTGGGTCATCTGCAAGCTTGCTGCAGGTATGCTCTGTCCCATCATCCAGAGCATTAATGAAGGCTGCCTAGAGAGCCTGTGGAGTCTCCTTCTCTACAGACTTTCAAACCCCACCTGGATCTGTTTCTGTGTGGCCTGCCCTGGGTGACCCTGCTCTGGCAGGGACGTTGGGACTTGATGATCTTCCACTGGCATTAGAACTTCAGAGGGTCATCTCCTCCTCATACTCTTTCCCCTTACCAGCAGCCCTGAGCAGACAATCCCCTGGGCCCTGCAGTTCCCCATGGCCCCCAGAGCCCTGCAGTTGGTTTTTATCTTCTCCACATTGCCCTTGGTAGCATCATTGGTGCCCACATGGAGGAAGAGAGAAGCAAGATCCTTCCTCTTGGTGGCAGAAGACACCAGCTTCTAGCCTCAGTTTCAACAGGCTCTGTTTTTTGTTTCCAGTTGTCCCCTCCTTGCTCTCAGCCACATCTTGGCCCCCAGTTTGCACCTATCCTAATCTTCCTCCAGGGTGGTCTCAGCCCCCCAGGGACTGCAGGACCACCAAGGCCAGGCAAACAGGCGTGGGTGGGTAAGGAGGAGTGGGTGTGATTGCTGCCTTGTGTGCTGGCAGTTCACATGCTTTCTGAAGCAGGAGCTCAAACCCTTGCTTTTCTTCCTCCCCAGCCTCTCCTCCTCCTCATCCCCATACTCTGTTTTGGCCTCAGGGTGCAGGCTCTCAGCCCTACCCTGCCACTCATCTTTGTCCACACTCTCAGCAATCCCTGCCCAGAGCTCTAGTCCCCCAACATGCTGCCATCAAAACATCCTCCAGCCCTGTGCTTCCACAAAATCCAGAGGGAAAATTTCCATATAAAACAACAACAACAACAACAAAAAAAAAATTCCATCTTCACTCATACCCAATGACTGCATTAATCACCCTTGGTTTGGGAGGAGAAAGTCCCTTTATGGGGCCAAGGGAATTTCTGCTGATTTTCAATCTTCTTGTTTTCCAAATTAAAACATGAACATTCTGGAGGAGTGGGCACAGAAAAAAAACCAGCACAGATATGCCTGCTGTCTTTCTTGCTGGTTACTTTGCTGCTGGGAAATTACCAGTGCAGCATGTGGTCCTACTAGCTCCTGGCAAGTTTTAGCCAATAAATTATAAAACATTGATTTAAAAGGGGAGGGGAGACAGCAATAAAATAGGTTGTAAATAACTTCAGTGTAGGTAGTGTGTAAAAGGAGACGTCACAACTCATTGAAAAATTCTCACTGGACAAAGTAACAAAAGAAAATGGAGGAGAACAAAAGCACAAAGGTGAAAGAAAACTCTAAGGTCTTAGCTTATGTTTTGTACTTTTATTTAAGTCCTTAGCTACCTCAATGCATTTGGGGTGGTCAAGTCAAATAAGACCAAAAAAACCCAGTAGGAAACATCTGTGGTTACCAGTAGATGGACAATTACACCCAAGAGGGTCAGCAAGTACTTTGAATTAGTGCACTTAATGTAGTGAACTGGTCTGTCCTTGCCAATAAGGCAAATAAGCTCCACCTCAAAACCAGCTTGTCTCTTTCATTCCTTACCTCTGCTGCAAACCTCTTCCAGCATCCACTCCTCTGGTTTTTACAGACCATCCTCCAATTTTCCCTGGGAATCTATTTCAGTCTGATCTTGCATCATTCCTGCCTCTAATTTTACAAATCCCTTTTCTATAAACATCCCAGCAGATACAGAGTGCCCTCCGGAGCCACTCTCACTCTTTAAGGAGAGCCAACATCTAAAACTAAAGCAGCAGGAGTTGCCTGGGGATGATCATTTGTCATTTGAGCCCAGCCCTGAAAATGCTACAAAAACCAAACACAAACAAACCAACCAACACACAACAACCACCCCAGTGGTGACAGAACAGCTCGGGGTGATCCCTGCACTTAGCAGATGTAGTTTCTGCTGGGGAGAAAAAGAAAAGTGCCACAACTCTCACCTTAGTACTGTATCTACTAGAGACCCACCTTAGATTACCAGGTCTTTGACAAACTAAACTTTTTTATTTCCCCTCAAAAGATCATCTTTTCATTTCTATGGTCATAATTTCCTTGCTTATTCCAGCTTATCCCTGACAAACAAAACAATGCACTCTTCTCCACCAAGGTTATTTCTGCCAGTGAAACATTAACTGGAGAGGTGTCCCAGTTCCTTTGGGATTTCTCACAACCAACCTGCCCTCTGGTGCCTTTGACTCCCTTTGACCCAATTCTGCTCCAACCTCATAATTCAACTTCTCCAGCACAGCCATTTCCCCCCCATGGCACTCACAACAACCATCTCACTGAACATCAACCAGATTAGGATCTACTCCTTTCTCCACTCCAAAAATACACTGTAGAAGATGTTTATCAGATTAACTTGGCACTAACTATATTTAATTATCCTTTTCCTCTCACCCCCCCCAAAAAAAGTCTTGCTCTAGAAAGCAGCATTACTGTAACCAGACCAAACAGAGCTAAAGTTGCATGAAACATCTGCTACCACCTTTTGAACATCTGGACAAGCACAATGCCTACGGGCAGCACAGCTTCTTGAACAAAGTCCAACCTACCAGACACTGACATCCACATCCTGCTCTCCTCATCACAGTTCTGCAAACAAAAAGCAGAAGATCCCATCAAGCAACTCCATTCACAAGCTTGCAAAGCAAAATTTACAAAACTGTCTCACCAGTCTCCACACAAACAAACAAAAAGTTAAAGTAGCTGTGTTCTGTGAAGACAATCCACAGCAAATCCCCTCCTTTCCCTGCTGTCCAGACTACACCCATACCTTTCTTCCTCCAAAGGAACCACGACCCAGCCATGCCATTCTCATTTTGGCCACATGTATTTTGGTCATTTACCCATTTTTCTGACCTATTAACATGGGTCTCACCCCAGGAAATTCAGAAATAAAAGATCAAGTGTTTTCCAAGCCACCAACCAGAACAAACAAACAGTAAACCCCCAAATCACCTTTTAAACAGCCACGGGAAATGGGAGGATGTCAAAGTCATTCACAAAGTTGCAGTAAGAAATTCCAATTAAAGCAAGAAGTCTTAAGTATCAACACAGGATAGGTTTTCTTGTGGAGCAGAGCCAGCTTAGGCCATTCCCCTTCTCCAATCCAATCATTCCTGCCTCTCACCACAGCTTGCTCATCCCTCAGCTTCTGAGTAACCAAAAACATTATATTAAATAAATCTTTTTCCTGCTTTTTTTTTTCATCCCTCATGAACCCTGTTGGATCAACCTTCCTTCTTAACCAGGTGACAAACCTGGTCCATATCAGGTTTAAAATAGGTTTTTTTGAGTTAAAAACACTATAACCAAGCACTTCAAAGACTCCTCAGTTTAAGTTACGGTGATGTTAGATGTGCACAACATGGTTAATATTTCAAATTTGGTGTCATTTAACAGAAGAGTTCTTCTAACATCTATCAAAATCCACCTAGTTTGCATTCTGTATGTCAGGGGTCTCCATCTTCTAGCACACATCCAGGTGCTGCAGATAAATCACTTTTGGCTTTGCCAAAATCCTATTTTTTGGGAGCAATCTGGTACCAGGCATCTCAACAATCACAGCTTTAGACCATCACACATTATGGACCTGTTCTGATACTTTCTTGAAGCTCTATAGGAGGCATCAGTTAAGATCTCTCTTGAGATCTGGGGATGCAGTTCAGGTCTAATCTTGCCCATAACTGTTAATACCACACAGATAAAGCTATGGATCAAGCACAGACACGATTACCAGTCGTGTACTAGGTTGTGTTTCTCTTAGAGGTACCACTATATAAGCCAACACCCACTGCCACGTGGACATAGTGCTTCTGACCCACTAAAATATTTGTTATGTTGAACACCAGTGTTCCATCAAGGCCTTCCTCAGCAATGCAATTTGTACCACTGCCCCAAAGAGCAAGCCACCTGGCACAACTCTGGAGATGGAAACCTAAGTTCTCAACCACTTCAACCACCTAAGGAAGTGTTAGTGAAAGCAGTCACTTGATTATCTCCACCTCCTATCAACACCCCTTCTTTTTTTCCGACCAAAATAAAAACAGCAACCCAAGAAATTAGAACCAGATAAATCCAGAATATCTTCTCAGGATGGGATCAGTCAGGTCACATTTTCCCATTCCAGGAGCTTATGATGTGCATCCCCATAGCCTCACCCATGCCCTTTTCACACCATGTTTAATACCAAACTCACTCATGTTCATTAACACCTAAATATACAAAACCTTCAGTTTCTCACCTAGTTACTGACAGGAGCTACATACACAGTGTGCCACTCCAGAGAGGCACAGGCTGTCAAGGCAAACTGCACCTTCTTCCCTGGACCACTCAGAAAAGCTGACAGGGGTACCCCCCTGAGCCAATTCCACCAATCCTTCTACTACTCAGCCCAGAGACACCAAATACCTCAACTAGTGCTAAAAAGCAGAGGAATGGCTTCCATTGGCTACTGCTAAATCTGGAAGCTCACGATTACAGGCGTACAGGCACAAACTCTGATTTCCTTTAGAACTGCAATAGCTTTGTTGAAACAGATGCTCTGGGAACAGCATGGAGCTCCACTAGGCGTTCTGGAGGACAGCAGATACAGTGGGAAAGGACTTCAAGAGTAATGTGAGCATCCCATTATTGAGAAGATCAAAGAGGAAGAAGGCCTTCCAAGCTTCAACAGCATTTCTTCTTACAATCTTCTAATTCATAAAAATGCTACAAAAATCCCCCCTCATTTCTAGAGGATCCAACTTGAAGCAAGAGGCTTAAGTTCTTTTCTTGGTTAAATTACAGAATAAATTATTTTAAGCTAAAAATACCTACTATGACATTCCTGCTCCTCCTTACAGAGCTCTTGAGTTGATAAGCCCACAACAACAACAACAAAAAAAAGGAAATACATTTTTAATGCAACTGATTAACATTTTAGCTCACTTTGGAGCACTTGCAGCATCCCTTTCACCTGAAACTTTTCATTCCAGCCTGATGTCACTTCTCAAAACACATTAGAGTCGAAAAGTAAGTTCCCACGTTGCACAGCACTCACTGGTCTGCCTTGGGCTAGAAACCCAATTATGGGTCCATGCCAATCCCTTCTGGCCTCACTATTTTCCATGGCACAAAAGCAATTCAGATGCTATTTTATTTTTTACACCACTGAAGAATTTAAGAGAAAGATAAAGCAGGACCACAGCAACCCCAGTATTCCTGCAAGCCATTTAACAAGCAAAGGGAGGCTCTGGTACATGCAGGTACCACGATGCTCACAGCAGATACTGGTGGCCATTTCCCTCAATGTCTCCTGTTGGCATCAAGTCCTTGTTTGTGGAGCTTGTGGAGGAGACTACACTGGGTGCCTGCCAGCAGGGCTCTCAGCCAGACAGACGCACGTGGAAAGCTTTCACCTCATCTAAAGAGATAAGGAGAGAGGATTCCTCCTCCTGTTCAGCTTCGGTTTGGTTTATACTTCAACAGGACAGACCTTCCAAACAACAGAACATACTCTTAAGCTTTATGGTCTTGGTACCCAATGAGGAGCACCTCCTCCATCAGTAGAGGTCTCAGATGGAGTTTCATAAGTTTCAAAGGGGATTCAGACCCCCCCAGCTGCACCTAACAAGGGATGTCCACAAAGGCAGTGGAGACCCAAGTGCAACACTGGAACAATGCAGGAAGTCACTAACAAATCTCTAGAGCCCTCTTACAGAAGTGTGGTACCAGTTTGTTCCTATCCCACGCAAAAAAAAACCCCAACCAGCTTTCCACCTACCACACTGCACCACTTGCCTCTCAGCAAACCCTCTCCCAACACTCTCTTCACCACACCAACAGTATAAACAGCAACCTGTGTTCAACGTAGTAGATTCTGGCACAAGTTCTAGGAATGGTGAAGTTAAACGGTGTCCGACCTCCTCTAGCCACCCTCACAGCACAAAAACCTGTTTGAGGCAGCATCCTGCTGGTCCTCCCCTACAGCACTCTTGCACACCTCATCCAAGTGATCTTTGATCTCCAGCACCCTCCTTTGATGCTCAAGGATCTCCATAGTCTCCTTACTACCCTCTTTCTGCTAGCACAAGGTAAAAAGAGGGCAAGGAAACAAGAAACTTCTCTTCACATGCACTTGTCTGGGTTCCTGCAGATCCCAAATCCTCTCCACAAGCACTTTTTTAGGCAAAGTGACTCACTTGCCACTACAACACCTTATTTTTAACCCACCCCCCCCCAGAGGACAATCTCTTTACAACTCAGAGAGATTTAACTAATAACATTAAAACGATGACTTACCAGTCTCTCATTATCTTCTGAGGTTCTCTGGTAATGAGCTGCTAAAGCAACGTAATCTGGCGCCTGCTTGTTACACTCTAAACACTTCAGCCCATGACGGATTAGCCTCAACGGGTCCGTATAGAGAGGCAGGGCTGGCTGAGTGCTCGCAGAAATCCCGACCCCACCTCCTGTAGCAGTGCCGGGCTTGCACGATGGAGAGGGCGAGTGCAAAGTCTGAGGAGCTGGAGAGGCCGAGGAGCTCGTAGGAGAAGGTGAAAACATTTGGTCTAAGGAAATGGGTTTCATTAGCAGCTGAGAGCACTGCATGATAAATCCTTTGCTCTTGTGATCTCGTGCATGTTTAAGCAAGCTACACTTGTTAAAAAAAAGGAGCGTAGTCGAACACTGAGTGCACATGACTTCGATGTGAACACTTCGCCTGCTATAGTGTTGAGTCAGGCTTTTCTCTAAGGCAAACGAGTCCCCGCATTCCAGGCAACAATACCCAGAGGCAGGTAAATTAATACTGGTGTCAGGCGGAGGGCTAAGGTTTGGAGTATAAATCGGCACGGGGTTGGCACTGTGGAGCACTTTATTAAAGGCCTCCAGCACGACAGGGGCTGCTTTCTTCACCTGGTGCACCAGCGGCACAGACATCTGCGTCACCTGCGGCTGGCTCCGCCTCTGCGACGACGACTTGGCGGTAACGGAAGCGGCGACGCTGTGCGGGACCAAGTTGAGGTTGGCCAGGTGCACAGCTTTGGGAAGCAGGCTGGAGGAGGCGGCGGTGCCCGATGGCGGCGGTGCGGTCCCCGGCTGCTGCGCGGTCCCCGCCTGCTGCCTCTTCACACCGACCTTTACGGCGCTGCCCCCGCAGCTTGGCAGCGGGGACAGGGCCACGGTGCATGCGCTGCTCGCAGCAATATCCACCTTCACACCATCCACATAAGGGCTCGTTACGGTTGACAGCTGGAAAGCCACGGCCGCCCCGTGCTTGGTTGAAGCCTTGCCAGCCTCACTTTCCATAGCCGTGCTGGTGTCAGGGGACGGGAACGATCTGATGAACTCTTCAGCAGATGAGGTCTCCAAAGGCAACTCTTCGGAAGATTTGCCCAACTCATCGCTTTCCGGCAAAATTCGAGTTACTGTCCTTTTAATTTCACCAGAGGATGTCTTGATAGTCTTTATTCTAACTTTGGGAATGGCTGGCGGAGAGCCGGCAGCCATGGAGGGAGAGCCTTTCCCACTGCTGTCGCTGCAGACGCTTCGAGGACTCTCGGGCTGCTTGCTGGCCTTCCTCACCACCTCTAAGGGGCTTCGTGGACTCTTTGGTGACTTGGGCATTTTTGGACTTCCCTTTGTCCCATCTTTAAAAGGACCAGGTTCCTTGGCAAGATTCGGCTGATCGCCTTTTGGAATACACGCAACCTTTTTGGCCTGGAGAGCTACTAACGCTGCCACGCAGGATGAGAGCTTCGAATGAGTCGGCTTTAACCTTTGGCGAGGCGGCACCGACGAAGACATGTTCAGCTCGGGCACAGACCCCTTACTTTCTCCTAAGTTAGTGTGAGGGAGGTCTCCAAACACCAAGCTTTCTCCAAGAAAGCTATTGGTGTCTACCAAGTCCTTGCTCGACGGCACAAACCTCTCCACTGCTTTGTCTTGTTCTCTCCTGCTCACTTCCAGCCTGTTCTCCGGCAGGCAGTGGATTTCCATCTTTTGTTCTTTTTTACAGTATTGGTCAAACATGCTTAATTCGGGCTCTGGTACCTTCCTAAGATGGTCCAGCACTGAAGCTCCTGTCGGTATATACATGGAAGGTGGTGGGAAATAGGGGGTCTGGGCGTGTTTGGGTTTATCAACAATGCTGTTCTCTTTGAACGCGTCCTCCGGCTCAGGGCTGGATATCGGGCTGAACTGGCTAAACGTCGGCAAAGGCTCTGACTTGGCCTGGTCCAGTTTATCAGAGTAACCCCTGGAGCTGTCTCCATTAATAAAAGTCGACTCAAACTTGCCATAATTGTGCACTAAAGCGTGAGCCTCCGAGGGCAGATCAGAGCCACGAAACCCGTTGTGTAGCAGAGCAGTCCCGAGGTGATTCCCCTCCTTTTCTGCTTCAAAGGACTCCTGGCGACTCGTGTTCTTCACTATCACACTCACAACTGGAGCATCAGAGGGAGGCAAGGAGTGAGACAAGGACACGTTCTCATCTATGCAGATTCCCGATGACTTCAGGTGATTCTCATTCTCCTCCCCAGCTGATGGGATGGTCTCCTTGGCATCGAGGCTAGTTGGATCAGGGATGTCAAAAGCAGCCAAGAGGTCATCAAAGTCTGGGGTTTTCATGTCCCCCATGATGAAAGCTACAATGAAAAGAAGGGGGGGGGGGGGGGGAACAAACCAAAACAAAAAAAACTTAAAGACTTTATCAGGTACATTTCTCCCAAGGACAAGCTTTGTAAGGCTCATTTACATAAACATCTTCTGTGACAAAACCCCAAACTGCCAAAAATGCTCAGGCAGTGTGGTACAAAGGCCAGAAACACCTGCCTCCATTCCAACCAGTCCAAGATGGACTGTTTCTCTATAAAGAGAGCAGCCCAGCTTTATCAACAGGGGAAGGAACCTGTCCTGGCCCATCTGTGTCTGGAGGATCAGCAAAAGCTCAGGTCACATACAGCTCAAGCTGGTAGGGACAGGTGACAAATGACAGGAGCTGTTACTCCTGTCCTACAACTCAACCAATCCTCTCCAGGTTGTAGGCAGAGTTTATCCTGCTGGTTCAACCAACATGGTGGGGGAGAGCCTCCAAGAACACAGTTCAAACATCACCTTTTAAATGACACCAAGCTTACGCCGGGGACACCTTTTCAACATGTCAAATGCATCACTACTCCAAAACAAGCTACTGTCATAAGCCTCAACAGAAAAAAAAAGAGAAGTGCAACCGTACAGGGTTTCTTTTTTTGTTTGGTTGAGATTTTTTTATAGAGCTAATAGGCAGCAAGCAGTGTCAGTTTCTCAAGAGATTGTCACATCTGAAGACTTCCGTCCTCCTTCAAGGAAAAAAGGCTGGAGTAAACAGGTGGCTTAAGACAAATAGGCCTGAAAAGTAAACCAAGTCCCTACTCAAGAACAATTCAAATAATACAAGTCGTCAGTAAATATTTCAATACAGCAGCTCAAAGCCAGGTAAACCAAGCAGGATTTATTTGAAACAGGGTCAGTCCTTGATTAGGTAACAACACAAGGCAAAACTGCCCAAAGACAGAAGAAAGGATCGTATCCAAATCGTAACAAGGGTGTTCCCATCCAGCTCTCACTTCATAAGCTGTCCAGAAGGGTAGCAGGACTTAAGACACTTGCTGCAGAGACCTACAACAGCAGTAATCAAGTTCTGATGAGATGCATAATGAAAACTGACAGCACAGAATGAACATTTGTGTTAGTTACTATCAGGGATACTGGTTTTCCCATTTAATATTTTCATGCTGGTGCCACAAACTTCCCAAATACTTAAGAAGCCATTCATTCTTTCAATGCATGTCCTTAAACCCCAATTTTACATTAACTGATGTTTGCTGTACGCAGGGAGAGAAACAAAAAGAAAAACAAAAGCCTGCAAAGATCATCGATGATGTCAAAGAACATCGGCTCCTGCTTGGCAAGGAGCATCCATGGGGCAAGTCCTGCCATGCTCACTTGACTTGGGCTGCTTTAGTGCTGGTGAGGAAGACAGAGATGGTGGCAAGAGCCCAGAAGGGGCAAGAGCTGGATGCAGAGGTGCACAAGAGCAGAGGACCCTGAGGTAAGGCAGAGGGGAGAGAAAGAAGCCAATACCTTCCCCAAAAGGCCATTGTTTTAAGGTTGCTTTCATTACTCACAACAGAGCTTAAAAGTCCATCAAGCATAACTTTAAAACCAAATAGAGCACATCCCTCCCCAGCAGGCAGCTGGGACAGGGAGCAATCTACTGCCAGGAGAAACGGCTCCAGGAGGACATGCAGGTCTTGGAGCTGGAGTTGAGCCATGCCTAGAAAAAAGCCCCAGAGGTGTTGCATTGGTTAATCTACTGCACAGCACTTGTCAGAGATTCATTTGGCTTAAGAGCAGCTCGTGGCAGTTTAGCTTAAACTCGTTGCCTTTCTTAAGTTAAGCCACAGATATGAACGTCCAGAGAGGGCTGCACAAAAATTTACCACCAATTCCCTCAGGCAAGTGGGGCAGCTGTAAGTTAAACCCCTGGCAACCCAGAAGATGATCAATACATTTCACCTCACCAGCACCTGATAAGGACTTGTGAAACACCACAGAAAACTGCAGGTTTGCAAAGAGCACAGACCTGAAACTTCCCTTTCCTTTAGGTGGGAAAGCTTGTGCCAGCTGGGAGAGAGTGAGGCACCACTCAACTCCTGAAATTTCTGGCACACAAATGCTTCCACAAGGAAGACATTTCATCCAGAGCCTGGAATGTTCAAGTTTTGCAGATAAAAATGAGCTTGACAATCTCTCCTGACTTTTTCATTCTCAAACACCTTCCTGCATCTTCGGATGTGGCAGTGTTTTAAAATCCAAGAGAAAACAAACCCGAGGGATCTGCAGCATTACAAAATATGCTTTTCTTGGAAGAAATCTTGAGTTTTCAGAAGCTTTCACATACATCTTTGAGTCCTACTAGAGACTAGACCGCTCTCTTTGCTAGTACAAGAGCCCAAGTCTCTGCTCGTTTCTCTACAAAATTAGACCTTAAACCTGTCAGACAGGAAGATACAATTTCTTAAAATAAAGCAAAATTGTACCCAGATTCTGGGGAAGTCCAAGGAAGTATCTTGCTGACAGAAGTGATTTAGAAATGTGATAAATTTAAAACGTTTACCATTAAGCACCATTTATTTCTGTTCTCTGATAATAAAGTATATTCAAGGAAATTATGTCAAAGCCTCCAGCTTGTAACTAGCTTCTAAATAATACCGAAAATAGAGACCTCCACCCTTCTTGAGCAAATAACTTGACTTAGAACCCAAGCTCAGAACCCAATTTTCTCTCTCCCCTGGCCTATCATAGAATGTTGGGGATTGGAAGGGACCTCTAGAAAACATGGAGATAAACATTTGCAGAGTGATGGAAGAGGTGAATAAAATGAGAGAAGGAGGAGGACTTGTGAAGCAGAACAGATGTATTTCAATGCACAAAACCAATCTCTCTATAGCATGTTTCTCCAGGAGACAGAGCACCTCAAAGCCTCCAAGACAACCAAAAAAACCCTGCGACCTCACTTGAGGCAGCAAGGGAAAGCCCAGGGCCTTCTACTGTGGCTTAAGCTTCACAACTCTGCTGTGGGGCAGAAGCACCAGCAGGACCAGCATCCCACGTGCGCATCCCACCATACGAACCTCCAGCTAACGGTGCTATTCCTGGGGACTCAAGGAGATCAGCAGCAGCTCCTCTGCAGCTTTCCAACCAGCACGTACCATGCTGTTGAAGGAGGAGGTTCAAGATTGCCACCTAAGAGCAGTGTGAAAGACACGATTACAACAGGGTTAAATAATAAAGGAAAATAATAATAATAAATTGATTAAAAAATGCACAACAGTGAGGTACAAGGGAAAACATCTGACAAAGGCTGTTCCCAGGGGTGCAGAAGAGGCAGGTGTCTCCTGGAGGGGATGCAGGCAAGAGGTAGGCAGGGACTGTTCCCCTGTCAGGGGAATACTTTATGAAGGGATCTCAGGAGCGTGAGGCTGAGGGACCAGCAGCGGGCAATGGACGCGCCCGCCTAGGGGCTGTCAGGGCTGCAGGGAGGATATGGAAACAGGGACATCCCAGCTGGTGGAGGATTACACCAAAGACTTGAGCGGCAGACGGGTTTTCACACCCATTAAAGTTTCAGATGCCGCACAGGAAAACGCGTCGTGTCCCGGGTTACCGGTGTGAGCAGGTCCGGGGGTCTTGGGGGTCGCCCTGCTCGTGGCAGCCCCGCTCCCACACCCCCGCCGTCCCCCGCTCCCTGCCGTCCCCACGCGCGACCCACCCGAGACAAAGGCCCGGGGGCCTCCCCGGCCCATCCCCTCTCACCGCCCGAGCCCCGCCGCCCACCCCCACGCTGACAGCCCGGTCCGGCCCCGCCGCCCCCCGGCTGCACGTGGGCGAGCCCCGCCGAAGTTAAGTTTGTCCTGGTGCCGCCGGGCCGGGCCGGGCCGAGACCGGGCCGCCGCGGGGGGCCGGGGCCAGCAGCAGGAGCCGTGCCCTGAGCCGCCGCCTGGAGCGCGGGGTTGGCTGTAGCCGGGGGAAGGCGGCGGGCGCCCCGAGGGCCGGAAGAGCCGGTGCGGCAGGCAGGGCGGGCGGGAGCGCAGGGTTCGGTGTGCCGGCGGCGGGGCCGCACGCCCTGCCCGCGGGGCGGCAGCACCCGCCCGGCCGGCGGGAGGGAAGAGAGGGAGGGAGGGAGGGCGCGGGGAGAACGAGCGGGAGGGGCGGGCCCCGGCGCGGCCGGGCCCGGCCTGGCCCCACTCACCCACGCAGGCGGCTCCTCTGAGGGCCCCGCCGCCGCCGGGGCCCCGCGCAGGCCTCACCCCGCACCGGGCACCAACGGCCGCAACATGGCGGCGGCGGGCGGGGCCGAGGGCGGGGCGTGGCCGGGCCGGGGCAGGGCGGACCGCCTCCCCCCCTCCCGTTCCCCTCCGCCCTGCGCCGGGCCCGCGGCAGCACCGATAGCCTCGGTCACGGCATCCCCGTCCTCCCGGGCTCCCGGTGAGCGGGGGGCGGCCCGGGCCGGTGCCCGCCTCCCCCGCGGGGTGACGGTCTCGCCGCCCTGCCCGGAGGCGGCCCCCCAGGCCTTCCGAGGCTCCGCATTTCTGCATTTGTCACATTTTCTCACCCGAACCTGGCCTCTGAATTCCTCTGCTGCTCAGTACCTCTACCTCAGCTCCGGCCTCATTGTGTCCCGCATCAAGTCTGGTGTGATTTTGCATGCGATTAGACTTAACTGACCTGAAATTAATCACTTCCTTTACACAAATGTGCCAATGGTGTTGGGATATTGCTCCTTCCATTCCTACAGAGCTGGCCTAGGCCATTAGTATTTATTGCTTGTTGATGCTAATTGCTCAGCATCTTCCTCAGCTGGTAAAATTCCCACCTATGCACTATCAAGTTATATGGTTCAATAAATAAATAAATAAATAGGAATGTTTTGTGCTTGACATCTTCCACATTTGGATCTGGAAGTGGTGGTGAGGATGTCCCTGAAGAGCTGCCTCCTGTGCCGGAAAGACTGGAGGGTCCTTGGACCACCAACAGGAAGAATGGACTGGAGAAAGATGGCCCTGCTCACTACAGGGTGAGTTGGACTAGATGATCTTTAATGGTCCCTTCCAACACAGAACATTCTATGATCTCCCATATGAGGCAAGGCTGTGAGCACATGGACCCTGGAGAAGGCTCTGTGGGATGTCTATATGTCTATAAACACCTGAAGGGAGGGAACGGCAAAGAGGAGAGAGACAGATTCTTTCCAGTGGTGTCCAGAACCAGGACCAGAGGCAATGGCCACCAACTGAAGCACAGAACGTTCCTTCTGAACATCAGGAAACACTTTTTCACCGTGAGGGTGACCAAGCGCTGACACAGGTTGCCCAGCGAGGTTGTGGAGTCTCCAACCTTGGAGATTTTCAAAAGCCAAATGAATTTCCTGGACAACTGGCTGTAGGTGACCCTGCTTGAAGTTGGATCAGGTGACCTCTGGTCCAACCTCAACCACTCTGTGGTGATGCTGTGAAGCATTGTTTGTTCAGGTGTGAATATGTCACCCTCCCCTTGTAATAAAAGACAAGCAATCCATGAGTTTGCTGTGACATGACATTTGTACCATCTAGTCCTGGACATAAAGCATTGTTCACACTGTGTTTGTTTCTCATCTAGTTCAATATTTATCTTTTTCCTTGTTATCAGTCCCACGGGCAAAATAGTTATTTTTTGTTTTATTTTATTTTATTTTAATGCTTATAGCTTCACTTCCTTAACAACTGAACTGGTGCCACCATCTATCTTTTTTTTGGAGGCAAAAGCCAGTCCCTCCAGACCAACCCAAAGGCAAAGGAAGTGGAGAAAACATTTTAAATATTGCAACTGTTGCCTGGGTTTTTAGCACATCAGGATGAAAAGCTTTACAGTGTATCTGTATGTGAGACAATGTTTATTACACAACCTATGAAGATCTGCTGTAGTCCTGAGCAAGTTGTGGCTTGCAGGAAAGCCACTGGTATTGGGATGGTTGTGTTAATTAAGAAACATCATGTCAGTTGGAATTTCAGTCCATCCCAGATGTCCAAGGAGGAGCATTGGCCCTAGAGTAGCCAGGTAGGAAGCTGCATTCACCTCCTCAAGATGGCAGAAGCATGGAAAGGACTAAGGAGAATCTATATTCTTCTGTGTGATCTAAAAATAACTGGTTTGTTTGGTTTGGGTTTTTTTTAGCCTGCTGTGGTAACTTGACAAATCTGGAATAAAAAAAATATTGGTTTTCTTTCTTTAATTTTTTTTTTTTTTTTTTGAGGTTTAAATTTGTCCCTTTAGGCTTGTTTTGTGATCTGAGCTACAGGATTTGACATGGAAGAGATGCTGCTGTCACACAGCAGCCTTCTGTGCCTGGGACATGCCAAGGCCAGAGCGGGCAGCAGCAGCAGCGGGAACCCCCATGCTCTGGTGGCACCACGGTGCCAGAAGGCCCTGGGTGAAATACTCTCCAGCTCTGCCCAGCTGCATCTGAGATTTTAACATTTAATTCTTCCTCCTGCTTGAGGTTGCTGGTGCTTGATTTTTAGCTGGGGGAAAAGGGTTCTTCCCAGGTGCTGGCTGTGTCAGAGGGTGTAGGTAGTCAGGCAGGCTGGCAAGTATGCTGAGATCCATTTTATTAACCATAACAAACATAATAAAAGTCTTTAGTGCTCATGCCCAGACAACTGTCAGTTTTCAAATCAGTGATTAATTTGTTTCTGTCAGGGCCCAGTGTAACAGAGAATTACCTTGAGCTGGTTGCAAAACTTGCACATTACAAAACTATAATTAATGTTTCAGAAACTCCGGGGAAGGTTTATTATTGGCAGGGTGAGGATGAATCTCCAGACACAAACATTCCTTTAAGATAATAGCGTAGCCTTCGGCGTTATCTACACACACACCAAAAAAAATGGTGTAACTTAAATCAGGGTAATTAATTATACAGATGTCAACTGTATACATTTAAAACCATTTATGCCTTTCGTTCTGGCTTTTTGGTCTCCCTGACTCCCAGGGCATGCCCCAAACGGACCCTTACCCCCTTTTTGCTTCTTGACACATACACCAATGAGCTGGCACATCTCTACAACAAAGATCCCTCTGTACAACCACTGAGCCACCGTGAGCACAGAAAACACTTGCCATAATTTACTCCACTTCCCTGCTCCAGGTGGCTCGAGTCCAGTTAGTGGTCATGATACTTGCTTTTGATGATAGACACCTAACCTTAAATTCCTGCATCAAATCAAAGAGAAGCAATCCATATGTCCCTGTGAGTTGGAGCAACAAGTCCAGGGACTAAGAAACCTGATTTGGCAAAATCCTTTTAGAGAAGAAGTGTGTTGTGCCCTGCTGTGTTTCTGGTTCCCATTTAGCAGCATGGGAGATGTAATTTGTGTCAGGGAGGCTGCAGCCTGCTGAAACTTCGTGGACCCTCATTTGCCCTACTGGCTTTCACCAGAGCAACAGCAAACCCATGCTACTGCTCCATGAGAAAACTGGGAGAATAACTTCCAGACAGACAGTTTTCTTTACCCAGGAGAATGGCAGTCCCAGTGCAGCATGGACGTGCTCCAAGGTCTGGGCAAGCAAGGAGCCTTTGCGCAACCCTCTGTGCTGACAGCGGAGATGGCAAAAAGCTCTGGGCTTCATGTTGCTTCGCCTGAGTAGTGCTGATGCAACCACTTGCAGGGCTCTGCACCTGACTGCAGAACACGAGCCAGGCTCACAAGGGCCTCCTTCTTCTTGAGCTGGCTCCAGGTGAGCTACGGCAAGAGGAACTTTGGCCTGGCCTTGGGTCTGGGATGGTGGAGGGACACTGTTTCCCAGGGTGACAAGACTGGCTTGAGCTGGATTGGCTTAATGCCTCCAATTGCACCATGCAATGGCAGATGAATTGCTCTGTGAAACAGAGAGAACAAATCCAGGCTTCATAAACCCTTCTGGGGAAGAAATTAAACTTCATGACTTCCCTTGTCAGCCACAAGAGGTTGTAGGTGCAAAATGAGACTGGGGTAGTTGGTTCCCAGGTGGGGTCCAGACAGAGAGAGATCTGCTGGGGCAGAAGGACCAGTGACATCAAGCTGCAACCCCCATTGCTCCTAGAAACTCTCCTGAACTTTGCTATAAAGTTTAACCAAAGTTTGAGAAAACAGTGTAAATAATTCTTTGAGGTTTCTCTGTCCTAAACTGCCTGGAACACCCCCCTCAGCAATTTCAGTGTAGTTTGTATCGTGAAAAGCCCCACCAAAGGGGCCCCAAAGAGAGGTTGCTTTGTACGTTCACAAGAAGGAAGAGAGTAATGTAGATGTTGTCACAAGGTCTCTCTGTATCACAGAGGTAGCTGAGGGTTAAGTGGGATGTGGCAGGCTTGGCAGCAGCCATTGCATAGTCTCCTAGTTTGGCCAACATGGTGAACTGAAGCAGGGCAGCCTGGTGTGGGCAGACTCAGCCCCAGACTGGGCTTTCTGCAGGAAGCCTTTTCTTCAGTTACTTTCTCCAATTAGATTTATTAGGCAAATGCTTACATCAAAGAGACATAGCCCCCCTGTAAACCTGAGCCTTCTGCCTTTCCACTCCATCCTTGCCTCTCGAGATGGTTCTGCTAGGGAAGCAGAGCCTGTGTCCATCTGTTACAAGAGCCTATGATTATAATAAACTGTTCTGTTGGTTTTTTTTTTTTCCATGAGGAGTAATGGGCAGTCAATACAACTATGTTTGGAGGTAAGGTAGGAAAAGTGAGTAGAAGAAATAACATTGCATTTAGGCATTTAGGAGAATGTATGAATGTGTTTCCAGGTGTCAAATAAAGATTAAGTGCAATGTAACCCCAAAACAACATGTAGGATTTTTTCTTTTTATGCAAATGCATTGATAATCCTCAAGTGAATATGACACTTCTGGCATCATCCAGTGGCTGGAGAGTTTTTGTATATAAAATGTTAAAATAAGCTAATCTCAGCACTGCAGTAAGAATAACATAGCTTAGAAATTAGGGTTTCTGGTGCACAGTACCACTGACCAAGCCATTTCTGCCCCGACCCGTACATACTGAGTACCTGTCTTTGTGCTTCTTGTCATTGAAATGATCTCAGGCACTTTTCCGGGTGCTCACAGGAGACCTGTAGATCCCCCCTTGGGGCACAACAGAAAGGTCATCAGGGACCGTGAGGCATCTGAGCAATTTAATCTGCAGCTGGGCGGTATGTTGGGCGGTTCCAGCCCAAGGCAGAGTGGCACATGTTGAGACTTTATCCCAGAGCCTGCACTGAGGAGCGTGGCTGGATTTTAAACTGTACCCAAGCTGGGGCGGAGGCTTTTCTTCATAGCCAGGGACAAGAGGATAGCCAGCAACCAAAGGATTTTTCTTCTTGCTTTCCAAACATTGCAAGTTCCTAGGAATCCCACAGATGAGGCACAAAATCCTTTGTGTTTTATCTCCACCCTGTCACAGTCTTCTGTTATTTTTTGTTTGTTGTTTTTTTGTGGGTTTTTTTTGTTGTTGTTGGTTGTTTTGTTTGTTTGGTTGTTTGGTTTTTGTTGTTTGTTTGGTTTTTTTTTTTCCTGGAAAGTATTAACAAACTCTTTTCACTCATTTGAAAAAAAAAAAACTCAGTGGATTTTTATTTTCAGAATTTAACTTTTCTATTTTATCTTTCAGCAAAATAGTAGGAAAATGAGGCTGAACCTTTACACTGGAAAAGTTTATGTATTAATTCTGTTCATCACAGCATTAGTCTTCAAGTGTTATCACACTGTTATTTAAGCTCACATACGAAAACAGACTGTTTGCTTTCCATCATATCAGGAAATACTAAATTGCTGTGCAGATTGTTCAGCTCACTTCACCCCTACAATCCTTTCAGATGGAAAAAAACATTAAAGATCATCAAGTCCTACTTTTAACCCAGCACTTCCAAGCCCACTGCTAAACCACGTCCTTAAGCACCGTATCTACACAACTTTTAAACATGTCCAGGGATGGGGACTCCACCATTGCCCTGGGCAACCTGAGTCAGGCCTGGACAACCCTGGAGGGGAAGAAATTGTTCCTCTGCTCCAAACAAAACCTCCCCTGGAGCAACTTGAGTCTATTCCCTCTTGTCCTGATGTTTGTTCCTTGGTTCCAACCTCCTGTCAGAGATCTGTGGAGAGAAAGAAGGTCTCCCTGGAACCTCCTTTTCTCCAGGATGAACAATACCAGCTCCCTCAGCCACTCCTCACCAGATTTGTGCTCTAGACCCTTCCCCAGCTTCACTGCACTTCTCTGGACATGTTCCAGCCCCTCAGTGTCCTTCTAGGAGTGAGGGGTCCAAAACTGAACCCAGGGTTCAAGGGGCAGCTTCATCAGTGCCCCATCCAGAGGGAAGATCCCTGCCCTAGTCTTGCGCAGTAGTGCTCACATGAGCCAGGATGTTGGTGGCCTTCTTGTCCACCTGGGCACAAAATGGCACATCTCCAGCCAGCTGTCAACCAACACCCCACAGGTCCTTTCCCACCAGGCACTTTCCAGCTTCTCTGCCCCAGCCTGGAGCATTGCAGGGGGTTGGTGTGACCAGAGGGCAGGAGTTGGCCCTTGGCCTTGTTCAACCTCATATACCTGGCCTCAGCCCACTGATCCAGCCTGTCCAGGTCCCTCTGTAGAGCCTTCCTACCCTCAGGTAGGTCAACAATCCTGTCCAGCCTTTTATTGTCCGCGGACTTAGTGAGGGTGCCTTGATCGCCTTGTCTGGACCATCAATAAAGACATTAAGGAGAAGGGGCCTCAGTACAGAGCCCTGGAGAACATAAGGTTTCTCCCAGAGAAGTCCACAGCTTGAGGGCACAGCCATGCTGCTGCTGGGGTTAAGGCAGCCAAAGCTCAGAGTTTTCTGGGAAGCAAGCCAGCTCCATGTCACCCTTTCACACCAGAACGGCTGCTCAGTCCCACAGCAACATAGAATGCAGTCTGGCTCTTGTGTTTGCATTCAGAACTGATTTTCACCAACGTGGTGCCCCATGTGTCTCCCTTGAGCTCCCTGCAGGCCTGCTCCAGGGCACTCTGCCCCTTACTCACTCCTTAGTCCTTCCACATAGCTCTCAGTTCGAGGAAAGATCCACAGCTTGTAAAAACTGCTGAATTTTCAATCTGGTTTGGATTTTGATGGTGTACAGGTCTCGCTTTCATCTTTGTGCCTTTACATTATTTCATGCACAAGGGAAGAGCCCCCTACATCTGTTCTCTTACCCCATATTTACACAGCAAGGGATAAACATGGAAGAGCTGCTGAATCTGCAGCATATCTGCCTTTCTTCCTCATCCCTCTGCTAGTGCTGCCTGGCACATGCGTGCTTCTGCTTCCTGCATCTCCTCTCCCTCCTGCATCTTCTTTAACTCCTCATTTCTGCATTGCCTTTGGCTCTTCTATTACCCTTAGTTTCATCTGCCTCACATGAGGTGGCATGGACAGAGCCATTTCAGCTCAGGGCAGCCCATACTGGTACCACCCAGCACATAGTTTGATGCCCCTGAGAAAAAGCTGGAGGAGAAGGCTGGTATTAAGCAGCAGTAATTACTCCCCAGGAGAGGTCACAGCCTTCAGCAGTATCTCTCAGCACTGCAGCTCCCAAGAAGCAGTTTTAGATGCAAAATCTATTTCCTAAAAGTTGATCTTTGCTTGCCAATGACTCCCTTCTTCTCCAGGCCTTTGTTTTTTTTATTCTTAGAGGGAGAAGAACCTTGGGAACTTCTAAACCATATCCTTCCTCTGTCCCCTTGCTTTGTCTTTAAATTCAAACCTGTCTGAAAGATAGAAACCATAAGAGGCTGAGGCAAACAGTCTTTTCAGAAAAACAAAAATAACAAACCAATTGTAAGATTTGTTATGGAGAAAATTACTTCTATGCCTCACAAATACTAGGGACTGTGATGATAAGAGAGCACTGTCAAAAGTAATCTGAAAATTAAGTTTTCCATAGTAGGCCTCCTTTGACCCCATTTACTGCAGGCACGAGTGTATGCTCATGTTCTTCTTTATCCTGTTAGACACACACTGGGCCCTCAGTTGTACTGTGCTGTCACTCATGGAGCTTACCGAGGGGCTGTGGTTGCTCTGATGTGTCAGTGAGAGATGTTTAAGTGTAGGACAAACAAATGTCTCTGGCCTTCAAGAAACAATTTCCCAAAGGTTGGCCTCATCTTGACTCACAGCCATGCAGCAGAGGGATGGCTGAGCACTCTTATTGCAGACTACTGGGAAACACAAGTGTTTCCTGAGAGAGAAAATCATGGAGAGGAGCCAGGAATGATTAAGCAGCTTTATTGCATTGGGGATTAAAAAAACCCTCTTCCTATGAAAGAGCTGAGTAGGGCTCATTAAAGCACTGATGAGGACATAGAATAAAATTACAATGGGGTAGACAGGGTAAAATGATAACCTACAAGCTTTGGGGTAGGAAGGAAGTGAGTAATAAAGCAATTGGCCTGTGTGGGAGGCAGAAGGTTTTTTGTCTTTTTGCTACCAAAGTGATCATCCAAAACACCGTCACCAAACTAGGGCACCACACACGAATCCTGTCCTGCAGATATGGCTGAGGTCACTGCTTGTCACAGTATTACCAGACTACATTGCATGTGTCTCACACTGAAAACCTCCAGTCTAGGAGGACTGACTGAAACCAGGCAAGTAAACCAAACCCATTGTAGGCATTTGCATAGCCAACGTGCATGAGAAACCCCCCCATCAGCAATGAGAAAACCTAAAGCAGTTGCTCTGCACTGTCTCTGACCTCTCAAGCATGATCCTCAAGGGACATCTACAAAATAACTTCAGAAAAGAGAATTAGAGCTTTCAGTAAAAGGATTTGTAATTTGTATCTCCACCAATTTCCTGAGATGCACCACCTCTTGCTGCTCGAGCTCTTTGCTTTTGCATTCAACAGGCAGTGACAACTGCCTTTTCCTCTTCTCTCTCCATTAGCTGTGGAAGATGTAATCCCAGCTGTCCTAGACAACGTGCCCCTCTGCTCTCTGGGAGCCATCTCTTGCTCCTCTCAAATTAATCTATTACCATCATCAAGCTATGCTTAGAAGAATTGTTCCCAAGATACCATTTCCATCCCTGGGTTCATAAAAGAGGGGTTTCTTTTAGGAAAAATGTGAATTCTCATGCTACTACTTCAGGCAGCCCTGAGGTTAGACCCTGCAGAGACACCCATCCTCTGCCACCAACAAGGCAAATGACCCTGGACAGTGTGAAGCCTCAGCACGAAGGAATGTCCTTGTGTTGGCCACATTCCTGGTTTTATCTTTTCCTCATCAAAAAACAAACTTCAGGAGAGCATGAAAAGGCAGAACACTGAAGCTAAGCAGAAATTCACAGCAATTTTTATAGAATCCTACAGGGACTTAAGGTGGAAAGACCCCTTGGATACCCCCAGGCCACCCTCCTGCTCAAAACAAGTCTGCTCACAGACCCCACTTAAGCTCACTCTTTATGTGTCCTTTCAATATGTAAACAGGGCTTATAAAACAGATGGCAAAAGACTTTTACCTGGACCTGTAGTGACCAGAGGGCAATGGTTTTGACCTAAAAGAGGATGGATTGAGATTAGATATAAGGAAGAAATTTTTTACAGTCAGAGTGGTGAGACACTGACACAGGTTGCTCAGGGAAGTTGTGGATAATCCATCCCTGCATGTGTTCAGATCCAGGTTGAATAGGGCCTTGAAAAACTTGGTCTAGAAGGAGGTGTCCCTGCCCATGACAGGGGGGGCTGGAAGTAGAAGATCTTTAAAAGGTCTTTCCAACCCCAACCATCCTATGATGCTGTGATTCGAATGCCTAGGATGTCTGTGGTCCTGACACCCCTGACAGTGGCAGTTGAAAAAATTAGATTTATCAGTATGCATGGAGGTGAGGACTTGGTGGGGGGTTCCCTACTGAGAACCAATTCTTTACTGATGTTTCAACCAGCTCATCAGGAGAAGCGCACGCTCGTGTGCCCATCAGTGTGGACGCTGCCACGCAGACACACCACAGGAGGGCGCTGGGCCCACCTGCACACACTGCTCATACTGCAAAGGGGCAGGAGGACACACACCTATGAGTGTCCAGAGGTAGACATCAAGCCCTCGCCAGACTCCCAGATCTCTAATATGCCAGCACAGACACATTTATAGTCCCCAGGATGTTTCCTCCCCAGGGACACCACAAGTGAGCACCTGAGAAGATGCAGAAGCCTCCGATACCTGGAGATAAAAGCAGTCATTAAAAAGGCATAAACAAAGGGCATCATAATTACTTTTTTGCCACTTCTCCAGACTTGAGAGGAGGCTGAAATAACCTTTACATAATCCCATTAGCATTTCCAGTGAAAACAACAGCGTTTTAGGAGGCAGAACAATGTCTTTTCTTATCATCCTGAAAGGCCAGAATTGAGCAACACAGAAGAATAAGGCAGGCAGGCGGGAGATGGCTGCAGTGACACAGCCAAAGCTGCCCTCTACTTCTCCAGTAACACACCATCCAGCAGGCTAGGCAGGACCCAGGTCTGGGAGCAACACCCATTTTCTATTGGGTCTACAGAAAATAGGTCTCCCTGTGGTACCCTGCTGTGGTTAGGACCTATTGGGTAAGTATCTCCTACTTTCCATCTCTGCTAGGGAATGGAAATTAGGAGGTTATTCTTTGCTGAAACATTCTGGAAAGTCGTAGCTGAAATCTCTCACTTGTCTCTCCCATCTGTTTATTTTTACCACTTAATAACACGTCTGTCTCGTCAACTCTTCCTGACACCACAGCAAGAAAATCCAACTCGATGAAGACAGCTTTAGCAGAGCCATTAGCTCTTTATGTGACACTGCACCAGTTCTTCTCATACGTATGAAGTCTGGTCTGTAATTTCAAAGAGCATCTTCTATCTTTTTGAGGAGGTGATATGACCAATACATTTGAAATTGTTGATTATTATGCAAAAGGTTATCCAAACTGTGAATATAAGGAGCAACTTGGAGCACTTCAAGGATTCTCAGTTGTTTAGTGATACGCTTTTCACTGCCACATGATGCCATGGATCCAATTCCAAGTGATTTGTAACAATGGCAAAACAGTCAGTGCAAACATCTCTGACAGAACTCTGGGGCTGCGTGAAGAGGCAATGCTATCTGTAATTTATCACAATTAAGTCCTAGTCTGTAGGCTCCACCATGACACCAAATGGCTTCTGTCTTTTCTCTTTCCAGAGAGACACCCCAGCTGTCTGCAGAGGGGAGCTGGTCTGAATGGGGGTGTTTATCTCCTGTTGTTTATTGCCTGCGCAGGGGGTGGCTTTGCTCATCCCTTTTATTTAAAGCCATCCTCCTGGTTTCATTACTGAGCAATCCACTTGTGGGGGAAGCCTGGAAGAACTGAATCAGGCCCATCTCACATTTCCAGATGAGCTGTTTTACCACCTTTCCCTTCTTTTATACAACTGCCTTAAGTTTTTGGTTTTAAAAGTTTTGGAACTGGCTGAGCTGAACCAACATCCTCGTTTGTTGTTTTGTTTTGTTTTCACTGAAATTTCACTGAAACAGCCTTGCATCTCCCAGTTTGCTTGCTCTTCAGAGTAACTCAGATTACATATATGCCTTTGGGCATATATTCCAGTAGCAGTATCATAGAAGCATTGGTTGGAAGGGAACTAGTCCAACCTCCTGTTTGAAGCAGGATGATTGCCAGTGTGAGGAGAGGGGAGCACACAGCTGTGGGTGTCTCCATGGATAAAGGCCACTTGGGACATGGTGCTTTTGATAGCACCACCTGGACTTAATGATTCAGGATCTCCTTCCTAGTCCTGAGGGTGGTATCTTCAGTTACTGCCTGCTGTGTGGGCCTGACAGCCACTACCTGGTGTGGAATCATTACTGCAGATGACTTGGAAATTAAAATCCTATTAAAGGCATGATATTGCTCACACATGAAAGAAAGGTGCAATATAGAAAAAGCTTCCTGGGCAGAGTGCAGCTGCAGCTGGTATGCAAGGAATCTATTCCATGGTGTTTCCCTGAACAGCATGTCCTGCAAAACAGCACGGAGGGTGGAGCGAAGACTCCACAGCCAGGCTCTGTGGTATCACCACAGGAATGAGAACTTGATGGTACTACAGAATTGATAAGTTGCATTTTTGCCACCCTGGGCCAAAAGTCTGTCAATTTTTGACAAACTGCTGTCCTTTGTGTGAACTGTGATCATTATAATTCCATTATAATCCCAAAACACACCTCCATTCCAAAGCCTGCCCACCTCCAAAGTGTGATCACCCTTCACTGAGCTTGAGTCCTGAATTTTTCCTAATCTACACCTTTAAAAGCGAAGTGACAGAATTTTAAACCAACCATATTAAAGGTCTGTATCACCAGAGTCACTCAAGCTCCACCTGAAGGATAAAAAAAAATTGCACAACTGCTTAAGAGAGGGAGGATGGTAGGGAAGACACCATCATAAACAAGTCAGGGTGCCTCAGGTACCCAAATCCTGCAGCTGACACCAGGACAGGAGGCCTCCTAAGCTTGACCCAACCACCCAAGTGCCACAATTTACAAAGGAGGTGGCTAATTCACAGTGGACATTATTTTATCTATATGTTCCACCTGCCATTATTTCATCTCTTCTATCATCATGTGATCCACCTTCAAGTCCAAGCTTCATTACGTAGTTTCCTAAAAAAGAAAGAAACAGTCCTCACACATTAGAGCCTAGGAGGTGAATTTCAAAATGTAAAACCTCAGCAGGTCCACACGAAGTCACACCCTGGGAATTAGGGAGAAAAGCTGAATCCAGTTACCTCAGAGGCACAAGAAGCTTTGTCCATTTGAAAACACCAGTAGTGTTTTATTCATAAAAGAATCAACAGACTCATTCTGAATAAGATGGACATTCACAGGTGACATTTTCTTGGATTACATGATCCAGAAACACTTTTTGCCCCAAGAGTACAGGAGGGTGTGTATAATCCTCAGAGATTCACAGTTCATCCCCAAGGCCTGCAGAGCTATTCCCACTGACCTGTCCTAAGTTTCTGCTGGTGTTGAGTTATCTTTGAGTTGATGACCTTTCAATTACTTTATTTGCTGGGATAGATTCTCTACCTTCTTTAAACTGTATTCTGTAAATTTGGTGGGGGCTTTTCAGCTTTACATTTTTCCTAGAAGACTTTCAGCCAGATAGGGTCTCACTTCTTTCCCTTGGATCTACTTACTGTGAGGAGGTTAAAAGTCTCCTCTGTTCTCCTAGGACAGGTTTCCAGCACTTGTAGGATGGTTTATCTGGAAGGAACACTTCCTATATTTCCATAATGCAATGGACACCACAGACAGAGAGATACACTCTGCTGAAGGAGAAGCAAAGCTTAGAAAATACTCTCCACCCCTTTTTTTTTCAGGCCAAGACAGAAGACAGAGCTTGGGAACTCTCCCCACCCATAACTTCTCAAGGAGTCTTTGATCTCCCAGTTGTTTTTTTCACAGGACCACAACAGCCAGAAAGGACCTCCAGGGGACTCTGGCCCAGCACACCATCAGCTTGGATCAGTTCAGCAGCACCTTCACCAGCCCAGACTGAACTGCCCTGCAAGGATGAGATCCCACACCACACTGTGTGCATTGGACCCTGTTTAACTACTTGGCCACCCTCCCAGGACTTTGCTGAGCAATCACCTGGACCTGTGCTGAAACCTTTATCAAACAAGTAATAGAGAAGCAGGCAGGGAGGGGACTTGTGCCCACTGGGGTTCTCCTTTGGACCCTGATCACCTGTAGCTGTCTCTGGACATCTGGTTCTCCACAAAAGGTAGTGCTCAAGATTGCCCACAGTGAATGCACAGACAGGCACTTAAAAAAATAAATGGTGGTAATACTTTTTTTTTAGGTTCTTCCTTCTTCATCTCTCATCTTAGGAAATTCTTCATCTGAGAGGAACCTGGGACTGTACAGGAAGTAACACCCTTCAATGCCCCTGTGTACCATGCTAGAAGGGGCAAGTGTGCCTGCCTGGTGGCTATTTCTGATGGAAAACCAGACTCCATTGTAAACACACACTTGACGGAACACCTGACCTTCCTTTTCCTGGCAAGCAATTGTTTTGCCCCAGGTATAAATACATCCTTTAGGAATACATACAATGCATAACTTAAAACCTGCTTTGACACAGGCAGGACTCACGAGGAGAAAAAAAAAAAACCACACAGCAGTCCTGGGGGGAGAGCTTCATAGATCCCCACGGCTCCAGCGGGTTCCATCAGCCGAGGCTCGTGTCCTGAGCTGTAGCTGGGTGCTGAGACTGTGTTGCCGCTGTCGCACCAGTCTGTAGTGTTGAGGGCTTCCCGTGGCATTTGACGCTGTAACCACCATTCTGGGGCACAGCTGAGCTCACAGAAAACACCCCGGGCTGCCTCTGACTCGGAGCCACCTTGGGTCTTCCCTGGCAATGCCATGAGTTGTCAGGTGGCCCCAGTGATGACTCCTTGCTGAGTCCTGCTGCTCCTGTGGGACAGGGGTTACTTCCAGCCGCCTTCGGGTCCTGCATGTAGGTGCAGATGGGAGAAGGCTTTCCAGAAAAGCAGCCTTGGCCTCATCTGGACAGTGCAATCATGGAGGCTGAAAAGCAGCTGATGGAGACTGATGCATTTAGCACTG
>JAOEGS010001378.1:21608-46080 GCA_025447755.1 Corythornis vintsioides | reverse complement strand
ACTGTTGGCTCTCTTAAACAGTTCCCAAGCCCACAGGGGTCAGGGGTATTCCTGCCCCGGGCCAGCCCGGAGCAGTGCCGAGCAGAGCTCACTCAGGTCGCTCTCATCGTTCTCCTCTGGCTCACTGCTGAAATTGGAGGGGTTGCTGCTGGGCAAGCTGTGGCCAGAACCTGTCCTCAGAGACACCTGCTCCTTTGGGTCCACACGCAGCACTGACACATCCCAGAGGCACACATCTGTGCAGGCAGCAGCTCTCTGATAGTCTGGCTGGGAGTAATTCCTCTGGCTGAAAAACTGCCCTGGCAGAGATCTATGGAGGGTCATTTGCAAGCTTTCATAAGTCCTCTGCCTTGTGCTCAGCTGGGTGTAATGCAAATTCAACTGCAGGACCACATCTGTCTGGAAGGGGAGAGCAAAGGACATGAAATGAATTGGAGATAAAGACTTGAAGCAGAGCTTTTCACCATTGCTGTGGTCAACAAGCACAGCAGACAGCCTTGGCTGGCTGTTGTGCAGGCTCACAGCCCCATGCAGTGGCATGATGGAGCAATGCTGCTGCTGGAGAAAATGAGCTGATCCACACGTTCACAAAGATTATGAGCCTCAGGATTTCAGGACTTCTCCCAAAATCAGGCCACCTCACTCGAGATCTCATCATCCTAGTCAGGGTTCTGAGAGTGTCAGCCCTGGGATAATGGCCCAGGGGAGCAGGAAGGGAGAGGAGGTGCACCCAGGCAAGGAACATCTGTCATGGCCACAGCACGGAACTGCTGTCCATGTAAGAGGAGAGTACACAAGGGAAAAGAATAGGAACCTCTGAAAGAAAACACACTTTACATGGTAAGAAGACAACAGTTTTAAACAACTGTGCTCCACGGGGGTCCATTCACAGCCTGGCACTATTTTAGATTGGCAAAGAAATCATAAAATATTCATGGCAGTCTATTCCCTGAACGTGAACCCTCAGCATGGGATGAGCCTGAGATACCTGGCTGTATAAAGCAGAGGGATATATACTGGAGCAAGAAGATTATTTTGGCAGGCAAAGCAGGGTCTGGGTCTCATGTCTGCACTTAAAAGAACACCAAATGCTTGGGAAGGGTTCAGAAAAAAGCTCCAGGAACAATCAAGAACTGAAAGAACTGCCATATGCTGAGGCATGTCACACACTCAGCAAATGGGACTTGTAGGCAGATCCAGGCAGCAGCTTGAGAGCAGTGTTTGGTGTGAGCCTGCATGGAACAGAGCAGATAAGCAGCTGGCAAGATACACAGGCTGGGTTTTAGAGGGGAAAAGAAAAATAAAGCAAATGAGACACAAGGTGCACACTGCTATTCAGGGAGAGAAAAGCTCCTGGCAGAGTCAAGTAAGGGGACTAGTAATTACCCCTCTCTCATGGTCCTTAAATAGTTCAGGGTCTTTTGAAGTGTGCTAAAGAGGAAAAGCTTGGCTCAGGCTTGGGTGGCATCAGCATGATGGCAGGATAAACCCAGCCGCTGCTAGAGATCCTGGCCAGCCCGTGAACCCCTGAACCCATCCCTCAGGCAAGCACACAGCATTGTTCTGAAATGTTTGGGCTAGTCTGATCTCCTCTAGGCTGATATGGGCAAAGAAGAGCCTCCCTGGCCAGGCAGCACAGAAAAACAAAGCAAATCAAAAGAAGGAGGCTTTTCTGTCTTGAAGATAACAAGCTCCTCTAGCATCGGTCTGGCTGTTCCGCTGACATCGCTCAGGCACTGTCCATGTGGAGCCATGAGACACACAGTGAGAGCCAGCACAGATAGGGAGTACCAGTTAAGTGAAAGTGCAGGAGAACTGCTGAGAGCTACACCTGGCAGGTCCCTACCTGAATTTTCTGTAGCCCACAGATCTGGCAGACGCAGTCCACCTCTTCCTGCTTGTACACAGAGGCCAGCAGAGAGTCCAGGTGGCTCTCCTTCAGGATGGCCACGTCGTCCATCGCCTGGGGCAGGGAAACGAGGAAATGCAAGGGAAATACAGCATCAGCCTGGGTACAGAATGCAACTGCCCACCAGATGTGCTGCTTCTCCACAGTGCCCAGGGCTGGCCAAAGCCCTTGACACTTTGGCTGATGGAAAAGCTGCTTACAATGGGAGTACTACAGCATGCAAACAACAGAAATGCAGAGAGTTTACACACTTGCCTTGTGCCTATCAACAGGAAGCCCTGTTTCCCGAGGCCGTAGCTGGAGGAAGTTCTGGATTACATCAGATGCCCACTTAGCCCCACACCACTGACAGAGCTGTCAGTTCTCACTGAATTACTCAAACTTATCCAAACCAGCCCTTGTCTCTGAGATCCTCTTTGGTAGAAATTGTACCTTGGAGCCACTAATAACACAAGAAGGGACAAAGGAATAAAGGCCTTAAGAAACATCATTTTGCTTTGGATTTGATCCCTCTAGGATGGGTGACCAGCACCTTTCATGGGAAGGTGTTTCCCTCTGCCATTGGGCTTTGGCAACTATCACAGTGTGATCCTGCTGGCCTGGCTTGCCAATGCTAGGATGGCTTTGGCCATGAGAGTTGAGGAGCCCGAGCAGGTTCACAGACAAATCCAGTGGTGCAGAAAGAGGGTTCAACCCTGGCAAAAATTTTTCACTGTTGATAAGAGAAGCTGCACTTGGCATGCTGATAATAGAGGCTGTTGGGATTCTGCAGGGAGGCAGAGGTTAAAGAAGCCCTGGGAGCACGCCCACGTGATTGAACCAAGTCTCCATAGTCCTCTTACAATACCTGACTTTTCTTCCACCCCTTGCACACCTCCTTTTTGCCTGTGAGCTCAGTTAGGAGCTCTGGCACATACACACAGGCCTCCTGCTCATCTTGACTCCCTGTTCACCAGGATCCTTGAAAATCCACCAGCTCTCCTGGACCTCTCATCTCTCCAGAGCCATGTCCCACAGGAACACAGCTCCTAGAAAGAGACCACTAGATCAAACAGCTCCTGATCGAGTGACTTAAAAACAAGGAGATCCGACATTAAAAAGTTTTAAAACTAAGTATTTTAACAGTACAGAGAGAAAAGACAACTTGGGAATGTGTCAGTTCTCAGCATCATTTCTTTCTACGTATGTCCCAGGGCAGCCTCCCTCTGAAGACAATGGTTGTTGAGTCAAAATGCAAGACAGAGAAGACACAGGATGGGAGAGAAGACTACTCAACAACCAAACAAAAGACATCAGTGCTAGAAAATCCCATCATAATTATCTCTGGCAAGCCCTATAGTGAGCCCAAGATCTCTGCTCAAGTCACTTTAATAAGCAGAATGTGAAAAATGGTGGGAAAAATTACTCTTCCTCAACCTAACAGATCCCTGGGTTCATTCACAAGGTTTTACAACATGCACCTCACATCAGGCCTGTTTTTGTTGGCCTTCAGCCTCCAGCTCCTGAATCTCAGCTCTGCAAGTGCAGCTCAGTCCCCCAGCTCCCCTCAGCATTCCTGAGGCAAGCTGGCACAGGGAGGCCGCAGAGGCTTGCTCAGATCCTGAAAGAAGCCAGGTGTTCTGCAGCCACCCGTGTGTCTCTATGTGGTGCCACAGGCCAGAGTAGGTGGCCTCGCTGTGGACGTCTAATATCGGGCAGATAAACTGCAGCCTGGTGGAAGGATGAGCTGCTATGTCAGCAGACACCACTGGAGGTCAGTATGATCTGGCACCACCGTGCAGAAGGATGGGAACAGAGATCCTACTACTCTGGCTAGACTTTTTCACAGAACAGGGTTGAAGAGACCTTTCAAGATCATCTAGTCCAGCCCCCCTGCACTGAGCAGGGACATCTGCAACTAGAACAGGTTGCTCAGAGCCCCAGACAACCTCACCTGCAATAGTTCCAGGGATGGGGCATCCACCACCTCTCTGGGCAACCTGGGCCAGTCTCTCCACCCTCAATATTTCAAATGTCAAGAATTTCTTCCTTCGTTCTCATCTAAATCTCTCTTTTACTTTAAAACCATCACCCCTTGTCCTGTCCCATCAGGCCCTGCTCAGAAGTCTGTGTTCATCTTTCTGACAGGCCCCCTGAAGTGCTGAAAGGCCACAAGAAGATCTCCCTGGTGCCTTTTCTTCTCCAAGCTGAACAACCCCAACTCTCCCAGCTCCCAGCAGAGGGGCCCCATCATTGCTAGAGCTACTCTGGCCCTGCTTCAACAGGTCCCTGTCTCTCCTGTGCTGAGGACTCCAGAGCTGGACCCAGCACTGCAGGTGAAGTCTCATCAGAGCAGAGTAGAGCAACAGAATCACCTTCTTTGCCCTGTTGGTCATGTTTCTTTTGATGCAGCCCAGGGTGCAAGTTTGCTTCTGGGCTGTGACATACAGTGTCAGCTCATATCCAGCTTTCCATTCACTAATGTGGATGAAAACACATGTTCTCCCCAGTCTCTCTTTAGACAGCTTCAGATGGAGAAGTAAGCAGCTAGTTCCCCTTTCCCCACAGTCTCCACAGAAGCACATGCAGACACACACACACACACACACAAAGACATGTGCATTTTTCACTCATGATCAGGGAGCTCACAAAGGGAAACGATGCTCCAGCTTGGAAAGGGGCAGGATCAGGCTCCAAAGGCACTGTGCTGCATCGGTGACTGCAATGCACTCATGGGCTGTGTCCCTCCACGAGCAACAGGGGCCACCAATCCATCACAGTCACACTAAACTTCAGTAGAAGGACTACAGAAAACGAGGAAGACAGTTAGCAGAAAGGAGTTGGGAGTTCAATGCTTAAAAGTGGCTCAGAGACCAGCAGAACAGACCTCGCTGGGTACATGGTCTCTTAGGAAAGGCATGAGAAAGGGAGCAAGGAAGCTGCTACAGCTCAGTGTTGCTGCATTAAAGAGAGATTAGCACAGTGGTGTGATTCAAAAAGCCAGATAGTTTTCAAACATGGGAACCAGAAAGGCTCCTCACCTCCATCAGATCACAGGTAATAATCAGGCAGGCCAGAAATCACTGATGAAAGGCACCAGAACTGGCACTAAATCCTTTTTGTGACGCACTGGGAGCCAGGCAAGGCAGCCTGGGGGCACTGAGGTGTGGGAGGAGCACTCAGAGAGGTGTTTGCAGAGAGGATTATTTGTATCAGAGGTAGCAGAGGAGCAGACCCTTTCCCACATTGGTTCGGCCTTTCCCTAGGGACCCACTGCCCTCCCCCAACCACCCTCCCCCCTCTGCCCTGGGGAATCAGACTCACGGTGGGATGGCAGAGCAGCAGGCGGGTGTCAGTGACATGGGCAGGCAGGGGCTGCAGCTTGGCACACACGTACACCACATTGGAGAAGAGCTGGTGGAAACGGAGCTCCACCTGTGCCCTGCATGGGAAGGTCACCGTTTTGCTCAGAGGCTCTGGAAAGGAAAGCCAAGAGGCATCAGCTCCTTGGAGAGTCCCACCAACACCTGCCTGCAGACCAGTATCCCTGTGGAGAATGGGGACACTGTACTGGTTTGAGTGAGAACAGAACTAACCCTGGTCAGTGATTTTACTTTCCAGCTCAGTTCTACCTCCATTCACTGTCTGCAGTTGTCAGAGTGTTTTTCACTCAGGGTCTTTTTCTAGGAGTGGTAACACCCCATGTTTGGAGTTGCTACCAAGGACTGGAATGCAGACCAAGGTCACTGCTGGATCTTGTGTACCACACTGTGAGGTGCAGAAAGTGAAAGGTTGCCCCAGCAGGGAGAAGCAGACAGGACAGGTGACCCCAAAGTGACCAATGAGGGATTCCAGCCCATATACATCATACTCAGTGTAAATGATGAGGGATCTGAAGGGTCTCTCTCTTAGGGGTCCTCTCCCCTCTCTTTACCCTCTTGGACCACTTTGCCAGCTTGGCTTGTCTTGGCTCAGGTCCTCTTTTGGTTCCTTCCTCAGAGCATCCAGGACGACTCTGTCCATTCTGCTTTCGATGCCCTGCATCCAGTACCAAAATCCAGCTCCTGAACAGCTCCCATCTGCTGCTGAGCCCAATCTGGAGCTCTCTCAGTGCTTGCTCCACAGTATCAGTGGTGACAGTGATGTAATTGCCATCAGGGTGGTTGGGTTTGATACTAGTTTTGCATATTTGTATATATTTCATTTTCATTATTATTATTTTAATTCAAGCTGTTCTAGTTTCCTTTTCCAATCGCTCAGTCTCTGTCCCTTATTCTCTTTCTCTTCTCCTTTGGGGAGAGAGGGGGTTAACAGCATCTGCTGTTGGTCTGAGGGGCCACCCTGACCCTAAACTGTGACAGACACCCAGTCCTCTCCCCTCCTCATACCTGGTAGCCCTCGCCGTGCCCTGCATGGCTCACCGTGGCCATGTCCCCAGCGCCCGGCAGTTGCTCCCAAGGGACAGATGGGGTCCGTCAGGGACCGGGCTTCCTTCAGAGTGTGTTTGATCTCCATCACCTGCTTCCCAGTGACCAAGGGATCCCGGCCGATGTCTGGGGGAGAGAGTTTGGAGGCCCAAGGGTCAGTTCAGGTTCTTTATTTATCACCCTGCCTTTTAGAGCCTACATGAACACCTCCATACTGCTTCCAGGTGACTAGAAGTTCCCATGGGGCATGGCCTGTGAGGTGGTTTTTAGGGAGGGATGGTCATCTGGGATAGGGTGGCATGGAGCAGCTTGGTTTCTGCTGCTCTCTCTTCTCACCCCTGCTACTGAAACAAGTAGATCATCCCTTACCTTCTAACACATCCTCCAGCATGTGTGTAACCTTCTTCTCTTGCAGAATATGTTTCTTCAGGTATTTCATGAAGATCCCAGAGCTGAACTCCCCATCCTGCAACTCATAGGCTTCTGCATCTTCACTCCTGCAAGAGCAAGGACTCATCCTCACATTTCTACAACAGGCATGAAGCACTGGGTGTGGGTCAGGCCTGAGTTAGCTCCTCAAGCAAAGACACAAAGTGCTTGGCTTTGTCCTAGGAGAGTGGACAGGGCATGGGGTAGGAAAAAGCAGCAGAGGGGGGTGGGAGAGGACAATCCCTTCTGCCAGTCTTGGTGGGTGACAGCAGTTGAAAATCCAGATATGGCTGTGGCAGCATTTGCTCCCGTGTCACAGCGTGGTGATGGCAAAGTGCACTTACGTGGCGTAGCCATAAACAGTGTTGCCCCAGGGCTCCAGTGGCTGTACCTGAGACAGTGCACACTCTGGGTTGTACCTGGGAGTGGAGACAAAGCACAGGTCAGTGTTGAGGTCAGCATATGCCTGGAGGGGACAGAGCTCGTATGCTCCACCTCCTTACTGGTTGATCTTACTGTATGGCAGTAAGATCAACCCTCATATCAAATGCAACCACTCCTATAACTTGGGCAGCAACAGAAGGTGGTCAGTAGTCCTGCAGGAACAGCAACCACAGGCAAGTGGGTAGATGGGGACAACTTTGACCTGTTGCTTAATAAGCACAGACTCTGTTACTTCCAAAATCAGGTAGACACGGGGTGACAGTCCTGGTTTCCACAGAGTAAAGGATATCATGGTTGCACTTAATGGTCAAGCCTCGTCCTCTGACTGCAACCAGATTGAATAGCATGGGGACCAGCTGCCTCTAGTTTACACCAGTGACTTGGAGCTGTTACCAGTCACAGAAGGGTAAAAGACAAGCACAGAAGCAGTGTTATTCTATGTTATCCAATTCCTGTTTATCCAATTTCCTCAAAGATTTCTTTCCAGGTGCTGGCAGCTTTTTCAGGACAGAAGTATCAAAATCCCTGACATCTTTCTGGTTCTTATTGTAGGAAACACAGGAGGAAAAGGAAGACTTTTCTGCATTTGCCCTCCAGGTCTTTTCTGACCTGTGGGAGACTGTGTCTCAGGAGGCTGAAATAAATCAATTAATGGCTGCTTCTACTAGAGAAGTCTACTTATCTCTGCTGAAAATGGGCAAGTGGTAATTTTCTGTAGCCTGCAACCTGCAGGGTAGAGAACTGCAGGCCAAGGGAGGATGATGGGCTTTCCACAGAGGGGGAAAAAGCTAATCTCCAACCTTTGCAGCAGCCTGGGTCCTACCTCACAACATGAGCACTTCAGAAGCATTTTAAGGCCAGTAAAAAACAAGTAACACAGCTTAAGATATTTGTTACTTTCTTCTCACTAAGATGAGGAGATGAAATACACCCTTTGACAGAGGCCTGGGCACAGCAGCACACCAGGGGATGCCCCCCTGGCAATCCATGGGAACACTTCACATGGTTGTGGAGAAGCCCACTGCTGAAGTGGGGACTGAAGCTGGAGGACCTTTCCCAAAAAACATCCCCTCGAAAGGCCACACTCTGCCCCTCCTGGGTGAGGAATGGGGAGAAGCACCTACCATTTCCTACAGGTGTCCAGTAGGACGAGGTTCAGGGCTGTCTGCTGCTGTTGCATCTTCTGGAGGATCCTCTGCACACTGATACAGTTCTCAGGAGTGTAAGGCTGTGGAGCATCAACAGGGACCATGTAGTTCCTCCCCGAACGTTCGTACCCATGCCCAGCATAGTAGAATATAGCTGGGAACAAGGAGAGGAGAGTTAGGATGCAAACCTGCAGGTCTGTATTCAGCTCCCCACGGCCACATCCCAGTGTTGTGCTTGCCAGGACTGTTCATCAGTAACCCCAAAGTTACTGGGTTTACACCTTTCCATAACCATCTGGGCTACAACACCCAAGCTCGGAACTGAACAAGCTGAGTATTGGTTTTGTACAAAGTTTCAGTTAATCAGCAGCTTTTTGCAAGAATGTGACAACAAAGTATTTTACATGAACAGCCTTTTCCATAAGGAGCTCCTCAGCTTCCCAGCTTTGGAGACTAGCAATGGATTAGGTGATGGGAAACACTCTCCAGGTTTCACAGGTCTGCCTACATTCACACATCTATAAGCTGATGAAAAATGAGGTAAGAAACAGGAAAATGAGCTCTCCAGATGTCCAGAACACATGGACCACGTGCTTCAACAACCTCAGACCAGATATCAACCCTGTAAGGTAGATGAGAAGTCAGACTCATTCAGGTATTGGTGGGAAGTCCAACACCCAACTAGAATTTTGGTTTTACTCTTAGATAAATGGTTGCTGCCTTCAGAAGAGATGGCAACACAGGGACATCCAGCTTGAAAAGCCAGAACTGAGGAGTTCCTCATGGCTCAAGCTGGTGCTTCCCTCCAGCCCCTGGGTTCAGCAAAGTGCTCTCCTTCTACACAGGGATCCCCACGTGGACTGTAGCTTACTGAAGGGAAGCTGCTGGCCACCCCTTCCCAGCACTCATGCAACTGCCTGGGGCATGCTGGCGGAAGCCAGCTTGAGGAACTGAAATGGGTTAAAAATAGCTCTCTGAGGTCACACAGTTGCACCACCTCAACAGAGGGATGGTGAAAAATGAAAGCTCAGAAATGGGAACAAATGGTTAAGAGGCAAAAGCAGGAGAAATTCTTCAGCCGTCTTCACTGCCAAAGTCCACACACCATGAAGTAACCTCTCCTCTGCTTTCCCTCCACTGCTCCTGCCCCTGTAGTTCACAGGACATGTGCTTTGATCTCTGATGCTGCAAGGGATGCAGCAACTGGGGCAGGAGCTTCAGGGTTGAAAGCACAATCTCACCGTATGGAGGAAGAAAGCACAATCTCATTGTAATAAAGGCCTCAAGTTGCCTTTGGTTTCTCTTCTCAGGGGACAATGCAAAGTTACTCAACTGACTGTTTCCACAGGTGCCCCACAAGGTTTGGGTTCCTCATTTTGGGGATCACTGTCCAGGGACAGCGGGGGAAGTTTTAAACTTTCATAACTTACAAATCAAAATGAGAAAAACCTCCCCTGAGACTACAGAAGCATATAAAAAAAGGAAGCCTTCTGGAAAAATCCAATGCAGGCACTTCAGGTTTGGCCATTGAAGTCATCAAGCACTCATGGCTTTTGTCCCTCTGCCCTTCCTCCTGTATGTGAAAGGAAGGTGATGACATTCATTACCAGGTTCTTGGAAAAAAGGAGATATTACATAAAAAGCCACAAAGAACAACTCAAACATTAAATATTCTCATTCCTGAGGTCTTCTTGTGCACCCTGAATGCACTGCCAAGTGCTCCTCATGCTACATAAACCACAAACACATTCCAATCAAAGAGTTTCCCATCACTGAGCAACTTTGCAAACCTCTCCTGGACTTAATCCCTCCTTCTGAACAGGAAAGTCAGCAATCTGCCCAGAGGAGGAAAGGATTTTTTTTAATTCTAACATTTCAATGCTCTTCCCACATCTCGCGAGTCAAAGCTGCTGATTAGAGACAAGCTTCTGAGGACCAAATTAAAAAGGGGAAGCTCCAGGCACAGGGAGTTTCAGCACACGGGTTAATTAAGGAGTGATGGCTACTCCTGCTGGTTCACTTGCAGCTTTCTGCTCTCACTGCAATTCTGACATGATTTTTTTGAACTCGGGACTTTTTAGGATGCTCAGAATAACATCTGGGGGGATTCCTCATCCTCCTGAGGGCTGCGTAATGAGGTCGTTAAGGAGATGTTTGGGGCCTTCAGAAATCCTCCACAGTTTCTCTAAGAGGAGAGCTGGAGGGAAAGGAACTAGGCAAGCCACCATGAAGCCTATGGATCACCTTGAACATGCAACCACACAATATTCCTGTGCCTGGAAAAGAAACCAGTTTTCAATCTGGGCTTGAGAAATCTCAGAGAAGGTTCAATAGCAAGTACAAAGTGCTGCCCTGGGGCAGATAAACCCCAGAGCACTGGCTGAGCCACAAGCCTGGAGATAAGGGCCTGTGGCCACAGTGGACATGACACTGATGATGAGGCAGTATTGACTGGGGACAGAGCTATGCTAGGAGATGGAGGATCACAGAGAGAAGCTGTCACCACTCTCTGTGACCACAAGTAGGATCCACTTAGATCCTGTGTTTTAAGGATCTCAGTTCAAGAGGAAGGTGCAAAAGCTGGAAAAAAGGCCAGCAGAGGCTACCAGGTTGTTGGGGCACAGGATCTGGGAGGAGGGGGTAGAATTTTGTTTGGAATGGAGACATGAAGGCAGAGGAAGAGCCTACAGTTCCTGAAGAGGCAGTTACAGAGACAGCAAAGCCCTACTCTACTTGTCAGTGTGGACCATACAACATGAGGCAACAAGCACCAACCATGGAGGGTCGTATCTGACAGGAGGAAAGACTACCCAGATGCATTCTGGGATGAGCAGGTGGGTTAGTTGTGGACTCCATGCCTGGAAATCTTCAAGATCTCATAAGGAGAGCCACAACCAACCCTGATGTTGTGTTGATGACTCCCAAGTCCCTTCCCACCAAGCACTGTAGGAGTGTAAATCACAATGACAGGCAGGTGAAAACCAGCAGCCCTCTCCTTTCAGCTCCCTGCTTCGCTCTGTATGCCTATGCAAAGCTCTCCTGACTTCAGCTGTGGTGGTTGCTACACAGGAGATATCACCTCCAGGTTTCTCAAGCAAGAAAAATCAGGTAGAAGCACTAAGAGGTGCAGGTGCACATCTGACACATGGACATGGAAGTTGCTGATCACCCATCACAGTCACCCCTGAAATCTCTGTAGCTTTAACAGGTTACCTGTATTGTCCCTGAAGCTGCCTTCCCACGCACGTAAGTTACATGAATCCTAAACCTGTCAGTCAGTTCTAGATGTTTATCCTGGAGCTAATGCCTTGAAAAATCAATATGCAGGGTTTAGGAGCAATCCTTTACATCTTCAAAGTTTGTGTTTTTATTAACAAGAGGAGTTAACTTCAATGGTTTACACTTTATCTGGTTTGTTTTTTGTTTTTGTATGTAAGGAAAACATCTGAAGAAATGCCAGAAGACACAGCACAGTGAGAGGCACCACTTCAGATGGAGAAATCAGCAGGTAGACTGACCCAGTGCCCCACCATTAAGTCTAGTTGCCACCAATTATGGAACTCAATGGTGCTGCTGGGACCAGCCTGCACTGGAGTTTACTGCCTCTGAATAACAGTAGACCACTCAGCTTAGAAAGCTCTGAGGAAAACCACCACCTGGAGCAGGCTGTGCCCAGCAAACACCTGAGACTTACTGAGGTTCAGCAGCTCAGTTGTTCAATGTTTACTCTGCCATTGCACAAAATCAATTTGGTCAGGAAGGATCAGCAGCCATGAATGCAGAAAAGCACTAGAAGTTTAAATAAGCACAACAGCATGAAAGGTTTCCCCTTTCCACATCTTTCTCTTTCTCCGATGCTTATGAAAACAAGGGAAGCACCACGGGCAAAACACCCATTGGTCCTTGTGCATTACAGATAGAGGGTGGGAACAGCAGCACCATGGGAGAACCCTGGTCTGGGAAAGGAGGAAAAGCCTGAGATGCAAGGGGATTTCAGAGAGCAGCCACAAAAGGAAGATGCAGATGAAGTCACAGGAATAAGCTGTAATCAGACGACGTGCTGGGCCGGAGTGGAGACAACCACGTAGAGACCTTCCCTGCCAGCTCAGCCTCCTGGGGTGACTCAGTGCTTCCCAGAACAAGATGACTGCCACATTTCACTGTGCTGCTGTCTATTGCACAACCTCTGAACCTCATGCTGAGCACCAGGCTGGAAGTGGCCCGTGCTGACTTTCACTTTCTGAGTGCCCTGTCATGCCACAGGGCTGGGAGGGTGGTGGAGAGAAGCCTCACGTTGAGGTTCGGAAGCAAAAAAACAATCAACAAAACAAGGTGTTTTCAGGGTATCTGTCATGCTGGGACAATCTCAGAAACCCCAAAGGAGTTACTTTCACCAGCAAATCCAAACACCTGCTTTAAGACCCACAATATCTGCTGGCTGGTTTTGTGTGTGAGGAACATTTCCCACAGAGGACAGCGTGAGATAAGCTCAGAGCCCAACCTCAAAGCCATAAGCAGTTTGGAATGCTCTTCTGCAAAAAGGCCATCAGAGGCCCAAATTAGACCATCAGGAAAGAGAAACAAAGAAACTGTGGCCAGCTGCAGTAGTCACAGCTCAAAAGGAGCCCTTATAATGGAGAATGATGTGGACAAGCAAGCCAATCTTCTCTATTTTGTCATCTACCCCCCAAGAAGTTTGTTTTCTTCTCTTTTAATTCAACAGCTGTTCAAAGAAGTGCCCCGTCCCTGCACCTTCCTGGCACCAGCTGCTGCTACCCTCACAGTGGTTGCTCAGCACTGTCAGGGAGCTGGGCTGGATTTGTCTTACCATAGAATCCCTTCCCCAGGAGCTGCAGGAACTGACTGACTGCTGTCACCATCTCAGCCTTGTTCAGGTCCAGAAGGGAGACAACCTGGAAGCCCAGTTGCTCCAGAAGAAGTCTCAGCTCAAACACATCTGTCACAGGAGCCAGGAGGTTGGGGTGATGCTGGTAGCAGTTGTTGCCCACCAGAAGAGCTATCTTGCCTGTAGCTGAAAGAAACACCAAGTGACAAAGCTGTAAATGCTCAGCAGGAGGCAAGGTCTCATCTTCTTCTCTTGGAGTGAGGATACAGGACATCTTTTTTTACATCTAGGCAGGAAGGATAGACTCTCTGCTGCCACAAGCCTGAAGTGCCCTCCCAAAAGCCCTTGGTGCCTGGGAGGGAGATGTGCTGAGCCAGGCCCATGAGGCTAAAGGGAAGAAACCCTGGGCTTCTGATTTAATTTTATCCCCTCCTTCCACTGTAGGAAAAGCAGGGTGGTGGCACCCAGCAGCAGTGGAAGCAAGGAGCTTTGCCCTGCTCTGAGGAGAAAGGGCAACGGTATCATGTGGACAACACTTTTAAACTCATTTGGCAGGCACAGAAGTCAATACTCATTAGGAATAATCTTATTCCATTTGCTGAGGCTGATCAGTCTTGGCAGGGACTCATCCTGTGCCTTGTAGCTCTGATCCCAGAGGCACAGAGCCTGTGACAGCATGGGCTATAAAGGCTCGAAGCAGTCTCTGTGGGCAACCCACTCCTACACCCTGTGCTCCCAGACACCCTGGAGCCTGGCTTTTAATTAAGGGAGCAATTGCTCAGGAAGAAAAGATGACAGTACTCACCAAAAAACTTTTCAGAGCAACATGTACCTGGAAAAGATAAGAGGGAAATGATTAACCTGTGGCCCAGCACCCAGTGCAGGTCTGAAACCCACTCCAACCTCCCACAGCAACTCAAAACTGGATCAGAGGCCACCAAGCACACACTTTAAATTAATTAAAAATAAATTTCAAAAATCCAGCCCAGGAAAAACCCCTAAAACTCTACATGCTCTCAAAGAATAAAATTAAGGGTGTATTTTTAAGTATGTAAATAGCATGGGCATGGAAGACCTTTAGCACCTGAATCAGTGCTGCTAATGCAGCAGAAACAGCTGAAAAGCCATTGGAACAAGCCCATTTATCCTCCTCTGCCACTGACAGAGCCACCTTTTGCACGTTAAAGCTACATAGCTGTAACATGTTGAACCCAACCAAATCTGGTGCCCCTTTCTCACTGCCTGTCTCTACAGAACCAGTTTGCACTCTGGAGCAATTTTAAACCCAGCCTAAAAGGCAAGATGAGAAGCTCATGGCATAGAAAAATCTCTAGATGGAGTAAAGAGCCAGAAAAGACAGCTCAGGCTATTCCTATCTCACAGCAGGGCAGAGGCAGGAGGCCAAAGCAGCCATCACACCGGAGCACGCCTGAGGCTCTGGGGACCCCTCTGCTCCCTGGGATCTGTCAGCTCACACAGCATCAGGCCTGGGCCACCAGCCCCATGGGCCTGAACCTTCCTGAAATAAAGCACATCCCCTCCAGCTCTGTGTGCCTGAGAATATCCCTGGATCTCAGCAAGGCTGTGAATGAGTTTTTGCAAAGGAGCCCGCTGCACTTTGGCCCAGGAGCTACGAAACCAGCGCCTTAGACCGAGAAAACCCCCACCAGCATCTGAGAGAGCTCAACATGCTCTGACACGGCCGCTTTCTGACAGGCTGGGGGAACCAGCAGCACCTCACACAGTGGCTTTGGGGGCTTTTCTTTTACAGACACCACAGCCCTTGCTGCTTCTGAGCCCCGTTATCAGGGAATCCGGGTTATCACGGCGTGACAGACGCCCGTGCCCGCTGCTCAGCGGGGCTGGGGTGGCAACGCTGAGATCACCAGAGCCACTATATCCAAGGTGTGAAACTGTGCTCTGCAGGCTGTTCCCGTGACTGCTGGGACAATCCAGCTTCCCTGCAGAGCCCCAGGCTGCTCCTCTGCTCTGAAGTCTTACTTCAGAAGCAGTTATTTCAAATCAAAGGCCTTTCTTTTTGTTAATAAACAAAGGTACAAGTGCCAGAGCCACACATCCTACTTCCTAATCCCACGCACCCTGGAGCCCAGCTTCCCCTGTGTGGGGTAACATGGGCTCCTTGTTCATCAACTCAGTGCTTCCAGGCGAGAGCACTACATTCCTTTCTGCCCTCAAATTACTTCTGATGCTGGAAAACTGATTTGCAGGAAAGCAGCTGTGGATTGGCTCTGCTCACCTACGTGAACATCCACAGCATTGGTCCAGTGCTCTCCGTGGCAATTGGAGGCACAGCAGAGGTATGTTCCAGAGTCACTGACCTTTGAGTGGGTGATCTAGACAGATAAAAAGTTAAATCACATTACTGATAGTGAAAGTTTGCAGCCCCCAGCCAATATCTGCCAAAGGCACACGTGTTCGTGGAATTCAAAGTCTATTTTCTTGCTTTGCACCGCCTCACAGAGATGTCTCATAACTTTTTATTTCCAAGAAGCTCTATAAGGCCACATGCTAAGGTCTGCTGCTGAGCCCAGCTTCTAGACCATGACAATCCTCTGCCCAGATGCCTTCCCTTCTTTCTCCAACAGCCCTGAAACCCTGTGTAATAACCATATTGACCCAGGAGCTACACTGGGAGGACAGTGCATGGCCAACATTAGAACATTTCCAGGTTTTCCTTTTAGGTGACATCATGCACATTGTTCTCTTGTGGCAAGTTTTCAACTCTAATCCATCTCTCTTGACACAGGACAAGAACAAGAGCAGCAGTGGCTAGTGAGGACGTCTGTGGTTCTCCAGCCTAGACTCCTACTCAGAGAGGAAATAAAGCCACCATGGGGTCAGGTTGGCCACAGCTTTGTCTAGTTGAGCACTAAAAACCTCCAAGAACAGAGTTCTTGCTGCTTTTGTGGCTCTAGTGCAGCACCACCCACCCCTAACTTCCCTGTGAAAAGTGCAGTGAGGCCACCATTCTCTCTAATAGCATTGAGATCGGGTCTTTTCTTCATCACCCTTCACAAACTCAAGACTGTTGTCTCCCTCACTCTGCTCTGTCAGGACTAACCACTTGTCCTTCCAGCCCTCCAGCAGCCCCACCACTCTGCAGCACCCCTTGCAGACATACAATAGCTGCTCTTGTGCTGCTGCCACAGAAAGGCAAGAGCCCTTGATGTATTTATGAATCGGTCACTTCTCAGGGAAACATCCACAGCTTTGAAAGAGGCCCATAAAATGTATCCCCTCTTCACCCAGAGTCCTTCAGCCAGCTCTCAAAGCAACAGAGGTGATATGTGGACTGATTTCTCATAACCCCACAATGCAGTAAGGAAAATGGCTGAGCACCAGGCTGGAGAGATGTGGAGGACAGGCAAGGAGAGGCTGCTCTCTGCTGGCATTCACCTGAGTGCACAGATCAAAGCACTCCTGAGACAGGCAGATGTCAGCCAGGCTGCCTGTCATGGCCAGGATGACAGCAACATGATTTTCAGCAGTCTCTCCAAGGCTTCTGAGCCTTTCCCTTGCTCACCATGCAGCTACAGGCTTCTCCCATCACCCAACTTCATCAGCCAAAGTTTTTGAACTACCCCAAAGCAACATTACCAAGAGTTTTTTTTTCTTCTGGTGTTCCAGCAGGTTCCCATTCCAGTACCACTGGTAGCTTGGGGCTGGGACCCCCATGGCAGCACACTGCAGCTGTAGCGGCTTCCCCACCTCCACCCTCTGCTCTGTGGGGTTAAGGACAATGACTGGTTCTCCTCGCCAGAGTTGAGGGGGTAGTCCTATGAAGCAGAGACAGAATTGGTCCTCTGGGAGCAGAGAAACCTTGGGAGCAACACCTGCGATAGCAAGCGATACACCAAAGCCCTGCCTCTGGCTTCCCAAACCTGATGCTTACCCTTCCCTGCCAAGGGCACAGTCAACACCTTGAAGTCAACCCCACCTGGGTTTTTTTCTCACATTTTTGGTGAGCTCTGAAATAGCCAGGTTGCCTCTTCTAGTCCCTCCATGCAAGGCAAACAGGCTGATACCCAGCATAATTCTGGGAAACCCACGACAAGCGATCAGCGGGAGCAGGTACATACAGCTGGGGTTACTAGGACCATGACAGGGACATGAAACACCCAGAGGACCTTCTGCTGTAGACCTACAGGCTCACATCACTGGAGCAATCCTTCTGTACTGTGATTTTTGAGCTGGAAGGACACACTACCCCAGGAACTGCACAGGATCATCTATCTGTTGCAAGAGTGAGCAAAGCATAATATAGAGAAAAGCTAGAAGAGGTGCTTGTACCTCTGGCGACACACTGATGGACCTCCACCTTCACCCAGTCAGAGAAGACAGCGTTTTTGTAGAGGTCATTTACTCTGCAGGTGTACAGCTGGGTCTGCTGTGCAGTGACAGGCAAGTCTTGCTGGGTGGCACCAGGAATCTGCTGGCAGATGGACTAGAAAGAAAACACAGGCAGTGGGCAGCAAGTCCCCTCTCATTGTTGGTAGTAGAAGGTAACAGAAGGTCCTTTGTAAAAGCAGGAAAAGTGGAAACCCCTGGTTTCTTCCCCTCATCCAGATGTGGGGATGCAGAAGAAGGAGTTTCTCCATTGCATACCCCTTCCCAGCATCTGCAGAAGCTCTCAGCACACTCATATATCCTATCCCCTGCTCCTTCTAGCCTCCTGGGTCCTGCCAGGGCTGCCTGCAGAGGCCCAGCTCCATTCCTGTGGGCAGGGACCCAGCCTGGTGCCCTACCCAGGGCTACTTCTGCTCCCAGTTACCTGGTGCTGACAAAACCACTGGTACTGCAGTGACGTGCGTCCCTTGGCTCTGCACCGCAGAGTGAAGGTGTATCCCACAGGGACAGAGACGGACACTGGCTGCTCGGTGATCGCAAGGGCTGTGAAAGAACAGGACATGGAGATGGAAACCACGCGGGGTGCACTCCCAGCTGGTGGCCAGACAGGCTGGATGGCAAGAGGGACACCCGGCACCCATCCGAGAAAGGAAACTGGGAAAAACGGCGACGCTCAGCCTTCCGAGACCCGGGAGGGGGCGTGATCCCGTGGGCTTTCAGGGGACGTTTCTGGGTGCCCAGCACAGGAAAAGCGGCACGTTTCGCGTGGCAGGGCCGCGGGGGTGGCCCAGGCCGAGTTGCCCGTGGACTCCCGGCAGCTGCTCACCTTCCTGCATAGCTTCGCCGGCGGTTCCTCCACGGCCTCAGCAGCCGCCGGCCGGGCCCGCGGCGGCTCCTCTTCCGGGAAAGCAGCAGCAGTAGCACCTGCGGCGGGCGGGACGGCAGCGCCCGGAGCTCGAGGTCGGCTCGGGCCCGGCCGGCACTGCCGCTCACCCGGCGCGGCCGCGGCGGGAGGCCATGGCGGCCTCCGGGCCGGGGTAGGCCGGGCCGCGGGGCGGGGTAGACTGGGGGCCGGCCTCCGGGCTCTCGGCTCCGGCTCGCCCGGCCGTGGCCTCGGAGGGCTCCCCACCCCTGGCCGCGGCCCCGCACTCACTGCCGCCCGGGGACGGCCCCGCCGGCCCCCTCTTCCGCGTAGCCGGGCCCGCTCTGCTCCCGAAGGGAGACCGTGCGGGGCGGCAACAGACGGCGTCAGGGATGCCCCTGGGCTCAGCCCGGTCCGCCCCGCACGGCATAACCCAGCCCACTCCAACGGGGATGCTGCAGGAGGCGTCCCTTACTCGGGGACCAAGGGGGTCTGGACCTCCCCTGCCCATTGCTGTCCTCGCCCTGTCCCCTCCATCCCAACAGTTATCTTCATCCACATCCACATTGGTGTCTTCACCCCATCCCCACGGGAGTCCTGTCCCCCCTCCCCACAGGACTCCTTATCCCATCCCAATGGGTGTCATCTCTCGTCCCCATGAGTTTCCTTGCCTCCCCATGGGTGACTTTGCCCCCATCCCAGCAGCTGTCTCCATCCACATCCTCATGGGTGTCCTCACCACAGACCCTGTGTGTCCTGCCCTTCCTCCCCAGAGGTGTCCTCACCCCATTCTCACAGCCACTATCACCCCCTACCCTCACCTCTCTCCTGGGGACCACTGCCCCAAGGTTCATGGTGGAGCCACAGCTGTGCTGCCTCCACCCCTCCAGGTGGGTAGAAACTCCACCAGACTCCTGCTTCCTCCAAGAAATCCCCACCAGCTGGGCCAGGCATCACGAGGGCCTTGGGGGAAGTTGCACAAGCCCATCCGGAACAGGGCAGAACTGGGATGGCTGGGGCAGGCGGCTCTCACAATGTGGTGGTGAGTGCTGGGACTCATCAGTGCTGGGCCATGACTCATTTACAAAGTCAGGGCAAGTCAGGTTACACTGAATAAACTGAAACTTGTTGCCTTACAAGAGATGGGGTGACCATATGGAAAATGGTAGTCTGGAAATGGTGCACAGAGGGATGGGTGAGTGACCAGAGAGTGGCTGGTTGACATTCAAAAAGTGATCGGGCAGAATTTTGACACAAAGCCAGTGGGGATGAAAGAGGTCTGGGCTCAGGACTGATGAATTCCCAGTTTTTTTTTCTAACATCACCAGGTTGCCTTCTCCCCAAGCCAGTGGCCTCGGGCAGCAGGTCCCTGTGGTGCCAGGAGTGACAGGGACTAGGACCTCAGCACAAGGGGGACCACAGACCATCTGGAGAAGAAGTTCTGAGAGAGACTCACTCTACTGCTGATATTTTTCTCTGCAGGGGCTACAGCCATGGCTATGGATGGTGTCTGATAATGAAAAAGCAAGACTATCATGGATGTCCTTCCCAAGTACTTTCAGTGGCATCACAGAAGGGCACAGATAGGTCTCCAGGATGGTGAATAGAGGCAAACAGCTAAGAGCGGAATGGATCCCTTCAATGGGTTCTCTATGGAACCCAGGGCAGGGCTGAACTGTGCCATAGGGGCAACAGGACTAAGCAAGGCTTCACCTGCTGCTTTTCTCTTAGAAGGGGTGGGCAAAAAGCTAGTAGGAGAAAGCCAGACCCAATACATTTGATGTGGATGGAGGAAGGATTTTCCCCTTCTACATCACTTTCCTCTATGTAGGATGGGATAGTCACATTTTGCTCCTTCCAAGGTAGGAAGACATGCTACACTCTGTCCACCCAATATGATCCAGATCAATCCCTGCTCCTACTGAGACCTGTCCCTTCCAGAATCTCCTTTTTCTTAATTTCTAGAGGGTCCAACCAAGCATTTAGAAATAGACCCTCAGTTTAAAATGGAGCATCCTCCATCCCACACCAAGATAAAACATCTATTGTGCTTATCCTCTGTATGACCCCTGCCCTGGCACAGTCTGTATGAATATTTGGTGGAGAACTAGGGGCAAGAGCTTGTTGACATGGTATTGGGAGAACAGGAAGGAGACCATGATTTTATAAAGGGAGGAGCCTATTGGTGCAGGGTGGGAAATGATGATGTGTGAGAGGAGTGAGAAAACATTTGCTACTGTTGTCGTGAGTCAGTGTTGGATTTGTGGAAGAGGGGGAAATCTTTGCTAAGGAGGACTGAAGCCTTGTGGCTTCCAAAACTAAATGGTGAGGGAATGACTTTCCAAATACAGGCGGGAGCAGAGGGCACTGTTGCTCTCTGTGAACAAAATGACAGGAGAGCAGTTGCTGTAAGAGGAAGCTCTGTCTCAGCAGGGCAACAGGCATAAGAACCATTCAGAGCCTGAAAGAGTGAGAAAAAATGCACTCACCACATGTCGGGGGGGGATGATCAAACACCACAGCAGGCTCCATCTCACCAAAGTTGAGCTAAACTTGCACTCACCACCCAGGAGGTTTCCCTCCCACCACCAACCAGGGTCAGGCATGTAACCACGGTATGACTAGAGTGGGAGGGAACCTCTGGAGGTCCTGCTTCCACTCCAAGCAGGACATTGATCAGTTGCTTGGCACCTTGTCCCATCCACAGTTGGCTGTCTCCCAGGGTGGACATTGCTCACCTCCCTGCAACCCTGCTGTGCTGTTTGATCCTACTCAGAAGGCAATTTTTTTCCTAACATCTGATCACAACTTGCCTCCTTGCCACTTGCATTTGTTGCCTCAGTCCATACTCTGCACCCCTGAGTGGCTCTGTCTGGTCTGCATCCTCCCATAAGGTAGGTTGAAGAAAGCAAGGAGGTGTCCTTCTCCATTTAGTCACTGCCTCCCCATATGCCCAGGCTAGGGCATCTGTTGGCTTGGCAATTCTCCTGGCAGACATGAGTTTCTCCACCAGCTCAAGCTGTAACCAAGCAGCAGAGCTAAGGAATGCAGCAACAAGCAGCAGGGCAGGTGATGGGTCTGTGGATCACTTGGTCCATTTGGACCAAGGTTTGATATACCAGTGACAAGAACAGCTTAGGTCAAGGTTAATCAATCAGATGCACACACTATGTGTGTCTGTGAACACCCGTGCTGGTCCCTGTCCAAAGTCACCTTCCAAATCAGTGTTTGCTGCGGAAGAGGAATCAGGGGTGTCTTGCACCAAGTGATCCACAGATCCAAAGCAAGCAGGCTGCCTTTCCTGGTCCAGAGCTCTCTATCATCATAGAATATTTGGGGATGGAAGGGACATTTAAAGGTCATTTAATCCAACCCTCTAATGATCTTCCCACTTCTGCAGTAATCGCCACTGTGCAGTCGTGGGCAGAGAGCCGATGCACAGCAAATCTGCTCCATCCATCAAGCCTGAGCTGGAGATGCAGTGCCACCAGCAACGTGCCTGTGCCACACAATACAACAGCTTGACAGGCAAGACAGAGGTGGAACAAGAATAAATCCAGTTTTATTACACGTTATGTTTTCATTTGGTGTTAAATCACTGCTGGTAATTGTTTGTGACATGTACCCACCTTTTATAGCTCTCTTTTGTGCTGTTCTTTTCATTGAGGCTGAATAAATAGTATCACAGACTTTCTCCCAGGCTGCCAGGATGAAAAACAGACTGCCAAGACTCGAGACAGTCTTGAAGCCAACATGAAGATGTGAATTCTGCGACTGTACAGTGCTGCTGGCCATGGTGGGAGCCTCATGCCTGCAAGAAATCATAGGGGAATCATAGAATCACAGAATTGTAGAAGGGTTGTAAACTACCTTTCAAGTTCATTTGGTGCAACCCCCCTGCACTGAGCAAGGACATCTGCAAATACAGTAGATTTCTCAGAGCCCCAGACAACCTCACCTGGAATGGTTCCAGGGATGGGGCATCCACCACCTCTCTGGGCAACCTGAGCCAGAGTCACCATCCCCAGCATCAAAAATTTCTTCCTTCTCTCCAGTCTAAATCTTCCTCTTTTAGTTTAAACCTTCACCCTTGTCTTGTCCCAACAGATCCTGGTGCAAATATTGTTGTCTCCATCTTTCTTATAGACCCCTTTCAATGTTTTAGCTGATCCTGAGATATCTTCGAGGTGCAAGAAATCCCCCAAATCAAGGTGGGGGTGGAGATTATTATTAAAAAAACAACAAAAAAACCCGTCAAAACAACCCCCCTCAAACAAAACAAAACAACAAAACAAAAAACCCAAACCAAACCCAAAATACCCCAAACGAACAAAAAAACTGCAACAAACAAAAACCCCAACCCAAAACAACAAAAAAAACCCCGCCACATTTGCTCCAAAGACGTTGAACTGAGCTGGCTGTGAGGGAAGGAGCAGCAGTAGAAGGCGGAGAAGGAGGCCCCCGGACCCCGGGCAGGTCTGGCCCCCAGCCCCAGGGAGAACGGGCCGGGCCGCGGGCCCCGCGTCACGTCACCACCGCCCCCGAGTGACAGCGGCATGTGCGGGGGGCGGTTATATAAATGCCGGCGGTGAGTGACAGGGCGGGCAGCAGCAGAGGCGGCGGGGGCAGCGGTAGCCGCAGCCCGGCCACCGCCGTCGCCATGGGCTCGTCCCGCCGGGCCCTCGCTGGCCTCTACGGGCGGGGAACGGGCAGCGTCGACGGGGCGGAGGAGGCCGAGAGTGCTGCCTGGGCCTCCCGGCCCGATCGGCGCAGTTACCTGCTGGGCATCCGGCCCCAGAACAGGTGAGGGCGGCCGGGCCCGGGGCTGGGGCTGGAGCGGGGCGGGGCGGGTGTCCCCTTGCCCGGCTGCCGCCGTGGCAGCGTGGTGGTGGCACCAGGCCCTGGGCAGGGGAGGCGGAGGGCCGAGGCGCGGGGGTACGCGGGGCCGGGATGGAGGGAGGTGAAGCAGGAGCAGAGTAGGCTGGCAGCGGCCCAAGCCGAAAGGCAATACCCCAGCCCCGAATGGTGACGGCCGAGTTGGGAGCGGCTTGGTCGGCCAGGCCTTCCCTTCCCTGGAGGTCTTCACCAGGGTGGAAAGGCCACGCGATGGCTTGAGCTGCTGCAGGACAGCCTCTCGCTTGCCAGAAAAGGGCTGTGGTTTGGTGCCCCACCGGGTAGGGGTTGTTGGCATTGCACGTTGCCCTGTCACGGGGCAGGTGTGCTGTGTTGATCGGTTGCCTTGCTGTGAAATCCCGATGGCCATGAGCTTCTGCTGTCTCTCCAGCTGAACTTGTGCACAGGGCACTGTGCTGACCTTCCTTGTAGCCGAGTCGATGGTCTTATCAACACCAGACACTGAGCAAGGGGCCCGCCGCATGTGTGCCTTATCTTATTGCCAAAAAGGCATTTCTACAATGTAGATATGGGCCAAGCAGCGATGAGAACAGCATTCCTGGGTCAGAAATGGCCTCCGGCAGGGGGTCTGTGGTAGAAATAAGGCTTTGTTTGAGCAGGAGAAGGTATGATAAACATGTTGTCAACAGAGTCTGCCTGAGCTTAGCAAATACAAAAACACAAGGCAATGTGCCAGCGAAGGCAAAGGTGTCAGTGATTGTGTTAGTCATTCAAAATAAAGCCTATAAATTCTATAAATTACTTTGAATTCACTCAGAATGCTCTTCAGTCTGAAAGCTCTTGAAATGAGTGTGTCTCTTCTCTGTTGATGATTCATAAATAATCTATTCCCAGCATGTCAAGCATTGATGCCTCAAAGAATCAGAGATTCATAAAAATAAATACAGGACCGAAATAGATAAAAAAGTGCTGACTGGAGGTGAGATGTTAAACCTGGGGTAGTACCCAAGTTAAGTTGCCTTAATTCAGTTCTTTTGTGCCTTTGTCACAGCCTGCAACCTAATCGCAGGCTGGCTGTGCACCATGGTGTTTCCAGTATCACCCAATGCCCATACAGTGTCCACAACTGGTCTGTGACCTCAGAGCATGCTGTGCAAAAGAAATATGTAATGGAACCTGATGACTCCATTCTGCAGATTACAAGTT
>JAOEGS010001378.1:0-21508 GCA_025447755.1 Corythornis vintsioides | reverse complement strand
AGAGTCTTTAAGAAATAAGATGTCAAGGTGTTTTAGTTGCCTGCAGCTTGGCGTTTATCCCCCCCCAGAGTATGTTCCAAATGGCAGTTTTAATTTCAACCATAAAGGAGGGTTCATCAGTCCTGTGAGAGATACTTCTGATGTTCCCAGCCAGCTTCCCCAAACCCCTGCAGTTTCCCCTGAAGGCTGCTGCCATTAAAGCAGCACGTTTGGTCCAATCCTTTTTGCAACCCACTTGTGTGCTTGGCTGGTAATTTCATTTGGTAATTTCATTTTGCCTGTTAACTCCAGTGGCAGCTCCTTCTGTTAGAAGAAGCAGTGAATAAATATTCACTAAATAGCAAAACTGACCTTTCCTTCTGCTTTTGACATCTTCCAGTTTCTCTAATGAAGTAGGGAAGGGTAATACAAAAGCCTCATTCCCTGCACGGCCCTGTGAATGCCTACAAGTGCTGAAGACTTGAGCCAGGATGTGTGGAAGCTGTTCTTGTCTGTGATGCAGGGCAAGGGTTTGAATGAAGTGGGGCTTTTTATCCTGTAATTAAATAATGTATCATAACAATTCTGGAAAGCAAGTGAGGGGAATGGTGTAGCTTGAAGACTTTCAGAAAGCAATTATGAGTTTAATTAAATCCAGGAACATCTGGAGAGCTTGTCTGGGAGAACTTGAAAAGCAAGATGAGTGACATGCCTAAAATGGCAAATAACATTCAGCAGTTCTCTTGAACAAGGAATTTATTTGAATTTGGTGGGTTTGGGACAAGTGATGCAGGCACAGAACTGCAGTGGGAGGCTGCTGTGGTGATTAGGAAGCAAAAATAGATATTCTGATGCAAAGAAAGTTGGCTTGTGGTTTGTTGTTTTTGGGGTATTTTATGGCATCTCTGTTGCTGTCTTTATATGTAGAATGTGTTTGACTAAAATATTTGCCTGCTCTCTTCATCCATTCTTAAAATAGGAGAATGCGTAGTGCCATGGTAGAGGTACTTCACAGATGTGGAGATATCCTCATGAAAAGAAACGGAGGTTGGAAATCTCTGCTTCTGGGGTGACTCCTGAACATGTTTTACCTTAATGCTTGCATTCATGAACCTGGATGAGAGTAATCTGGATGATCTTACTCCACCTCCCTACTCCTGGAAGAGGAAAGGGACAATGTGCAAATTGAAGGATACTAACTTAGAAACTGGCACATGCTTTTTCTGGTTTTTAACTTGTAGAATTTGTCAGAGGGGTGCAGTTGAAAATGGCTGTAGAGAGAACACCATCCCTTGATTAAACACAGTATTCAGGATACTATGGTCAGCTTTGGGGCTCCCAGCACAGGAGAAATAGGGATCGGTTAGAGCAGGGCCAGAGGAGGCCACAGCAATTATGGGAGGCCTGGAACCCCTCTGCTGGGAGGCCAGGCTGAGAGAGTTGGGGTTGTTCAGCCTGGAAAAGAGAAGGTTCCAGGGAGACCTTCTTGTGGCCTTTCAGTACTTAAAAGGACCTAAAGAAAAGCTGAGGAGGGACTCATTATCAGGGGGTGTAGGGATATGGGGAGGGTAACAGTTTCAAACTGAAAGAAGGGAAGATTTGGATTAGATGTAAAGAAGAAATTCTTCACCATGACGGTGGTGAGGTGGTGCAACAGGTTTCCCAGATGGGTGGTAGATGCTCCATTCCTGGAAGTACTCAAGGCCAGGTTGGATGGGATTTTGAGTCACCAGGTCTGGTGGGAGGTGTCCCTGCCTATGTCAGGGAGGTTGGAACTAGATTATCTGTAAGGCACCTTCCAATCCAAACTGTGCTGTGATTCTACAATACTTTTTGTGCCCTTGCAAACCGGTCTTTGGGAAGAATCTTCCTGAAGTGAGATCACAGGCTTTCCTGTGCTGGACTTTTAACACTCCTGATAACAGACAATGTGAGGAGCAGCTTATGGCCAAGGTGACTTGCCTTCTGCCCTAGCAGCTAACAGCACTTCTTTTGTTTTGGGATAGGTGTTTTTCTTTTGAAAAACTCTTATCATCAAAGCACTTGACTATAATTATTTCACAAAGCAAGAGGAAAAGCTGTCACTCCTATCCAGGCTCTGCTTTAGCTGCATTCATGGCCCATAACTTCAAGGTATCTCTTTAGGTGTCCTTTTTGTAAGAACTATCTGAGCCTAGAGAATGTCTTGTGCAGAGAGATGCAATTTTCTCTAAGAACTTAACCCAAGCCCTGGTCAAACTCCTCTGCTGGAAGTGATCTGCACCTTTCCTCCAATGCAGATGTCTGCTCCTCGGTCTGGTTTCAGTGTTGCCTCCTTGCTTACATATCTTTCTACTGTCATAGCTTCATCGTACGCAGATATTTATAGACCATAGTGACATTGCCTCTGATCTTTCCTTGGAGGGCTGTCTCTGGTTGTGGTGGCAGTTGAGCTCAGGAGAGGGCCTTGCCACCTGGCTTTCCTGGCTAGAAACCATTCTCAGTCTTGTACCTCCTGCTTTGCACATAATATCAAATGAAGGTGAACTATCTGTTACTATAATAAAGTGAGCTGAAAACTCAGGGGTGCTTGGTTCCTGAAAAGTGTGTTTAGCTTTCTTAGTTCAGAGGAGGTCCCTCTTCACCTGGAATGTCTTATGGGACCTTGCTCTTGGCAACAAGTGGTGTGAATCCCTGATAAGAAACCTGCTGTGGCATGTGAGAGGATTTGGTCCATTTGTCTTGTCAGATGGAAGTGTCCCAAGCTCTGAAAGGAGGGACACCCAGTACCCACTGGAAAGGCATCAATAGTTTCTCCAGACCATAGGATCTCTAGGTCTGAGGGATCTTTTTCCTCTTGGTGTAATGATCTGCACAATGATGCCTTGTTTGAGTGAGGCTTCCTAGCAGTTGTGTACAGTGAATAATAATCCCAAAGTGCAGTTTTCAGCCCCCTTTCTAAAGCCTCCTGTTCCCATCTCCTAGAAAGTCAAGCAGAACTAAGTATGGAGGCTAATGAGCCAATAACTCGGGCTGAAAGGTCAAGATGTGGAGCTGGACAAAGAATGCCCTTCAGGAGCACTGTTAAAATACAGAATATATCACAAGTGTGAACCTAGTTCTCCTCTTGGAAACCTCGTAAATGGAGACATTTCCCAGGCTAGGGATCCCCTCTGGCTGTGTGGAGGGGAGAGTGTGCTCTCCTCTGAACAAGGCACCTCTTGTGCCACAGCAGAAGCAATTTCCAGGAGGTGGACTTCAGACCTGCTCTGTCCTCAGCCTGTTTCAGCGAGGGGAGGAAGGTCTCTGGTGAATGAGGCTCTTATCTCACACTGACTTCAGTCTCACACTTGACAGCATTCCCTGCTCCAAGGGGAGGAAGCCAGAAGAGCTGCCACAAACAGCTCTATTTTCACATAGCTTCTTTTCTAACCCACAGCCACAAAAATCCTCTGCACAGGGAATCACCAGCAAGAATCACCAGCACTTTCCTGCACATCTCATTGTCCATCAATTGCTTTCCTTTCTTTTGTCCTTCCTCATTCCTTGATGTCTTTCAATTAACTACCAAATTAATTTGGACCATAAAGGCAGCAGTAATTCAAAGGTAAAGTGCACAGATCTAAGCCATCTTTAGAGTGTTACGGAGAACACGCAACTTAATTTATTGTTTTCCACCTTCTCTGTTAATGAAATCCAGCTCTAAATTGCTACATGCAAGCTCACGTTCATCACAGCTCAAACTAAATTACCTGCAGAAAAAAATGCTATATTTCTCCAGCTCCAACATCGATTCGTTCCGTGACCTTGACAAGCAAAGACTCAATACATCTGTTTTCCACTCTGTGAAATAACAATGTGTCTTGTGCAGCTCCAGAGCACTCGCAGCTGCTTTATCACAGCATTGCTGATAATTACTGCCATGGTATATGAAACACAAACACACTTGTTCTGTGTGTGCATGAAGTGCTCGATAAGGAGCGGGACACATGGCAGGAAAGAAGCCTTAAATGTAACCACGTGCACAGGAAAGCTTTGTTGTTGGCTTTTAAACGTTGGGAATTGTTTGCCACTGACAGGTGAGAGGACATTTGGAGTGGCTTGTGTTTGTCTCGAGTAGTTTTAACCTTGGAGGCAGAGAAGTTCATATGAAATCTTATACTTGGAAGTCTCCATGTGCAAAACATGTCACGGGTCTGAGTGCCAATGGGAGGGAGTGTCAGGGTTGTCCCCCTGTCCTGCTTCTGACATGGAAGGTCTGCCTGGTTCACAGTGGGCTCTTCTGAGGAGCTTTTGTGCAGCACTGTTTCCCTCAATACACAACTTTGCTATCGTTCACCCGTTTCCCTGTTTACTTGCTGCCCTGAGCAGCTCGTGTGGCTCAGTTTCTGTGCTGTGGAGAGCACTAGAATACGTTAATGACTGCTTCACATCAAGTGGATCAAGTCCACGTGCTCATATGTGTGAGGATGGAGCCACTGGGAAGATGAATCGGGGGTCTCCTGAGCTCTTGTTGACATGAGCTGGAAGGAGAGAAATTTCATTATCTTGGGGAGAAGAAATACAGAACGAGAAGGATTTCATTGTACAAGATGGTTAGAATAGGTGCAGGATTTAAAATCCATGTGTTTCAGGCAGTTTTCAGTGCCAATAGGGTGAGGTACCAGCCCAGGGCATCAACTCGAGCAATATTTTTAGTGATTAAGAGAAGTGAATGGTGTTGACAGTTCTGCCTCCTGGCCTGGCAGCAAGACGGAAATTTGGCAAGTGCATGAAAAATGGCAAGACTGTCTTCACTTCCCAAGAAAATTACAAGTGGTTGGCTAAAACCTTTAAGAGGATGATGAATGACCAAAAGAGTGTGAAAGCATCTGATAAAACAGAGTTTAAAAAGTGAGGCTGTTAGAAGGTACATTGTAGAAGGGTGTAATTCTCTGGTCTGGTGCAACAGTGGTTAATAACCAAAGGTCTGTTTTCAGAGGCAGCTTTTACCAAGCTGCATTTCACTGCATTCATCAGGTTCAGAGAAGACTTTGTCTTCATCCTGTAGCTAAAACAGCCCTGAGAGAAACATCTGCTGCCAGTGACGTGTTTCAGCAGCAGCATCCTAGGGCACTAGCAGCTCTGTGGGGAGCTGGGCACACGGACAGCCCAGCCACAGGGAGGACCTGCTCAGGTGGATGTGGTTTAGAGTCTGCTGTGGGATGTACTGGCAATGAAATTAAACTGGAGTGAAACATCCCTATTGCAGCTGAAGCATTCAGAGTTTGAGCTTGCTCTCTCTGGGCTTAATTCTCTAGTCTGAAAAGCAAAATTGGCTTGGTTTCTTAGCATATTGAGGTTAAACTAGTTAATAAGTGAATCTTTGTGGTGATGGCCTTTTGATGATATCAGGGCTCCTGAAAAGACCCTCCATTCAGTATTCAGTTCTGTGTTTCAGGATGTGCAGTGAATAAAGGCCAGGTTCTGTGCTCAGCACTGAAGGTACTGACAATGCTCGCTGTTTGATCACACTCGTGAGCACAAAGGGTTCCTGGCACAGGCAGCTTTCATTCTGACTCTTGCCATTTGAGTGATTTTCTTTATGTCCAAGCCAAGACACATGTTTGTTTTAGTCAAGAAAGTGCAATTAAACTGCACTTCTGCCTAGATCAGTGTTCTCCAGCAAGCATTATGAGCTTTTCTGATCATTCTTTATGTGATACCCAGGTCCTGGAGGCTAAAAGGACAATTTTTCCCTTGGAGGAAAATGCAAAATGTTTTTAGGTTCTTTCACTGCTGAAAAGCTCATGGTTGAGATTATTCAAGCCCATGACTTTCTGTCTAGGCAGGGCTGCCTGGGGCATCCCAGAGCACAAGGACACAGCCTGTGAGTGCTGCTGGCCCTGGGCTCACCTGAGGCAGCTGTGCTCAGGAGGCTTGTGGGGAGGAGGGAGCTTGATCCCCTTGGGAGGTCAGGATGAGAGCAGATTGAGGTGCAACTTGAGCTCTCCAAGCTGTTAGATTGGCTGGGAGTGATGAGGACAAGGTGACATGCTGGTCAGGACAGCAGGTAATGCAAAAGCAGCACTGGAGAGGACAAAGGGATGCCCTAAGTGGTGGGGCTCAGATGAAAAGACAAAATTCCTCTGTCTGACTTTTCACATGGGCCAGCACAGCCCATGCAAGATGGATCCTCGGCCTGTTGTGGCTTAGTGATTGATTTTTCCAGCTGGGTAACTCCTGATCTACTCATCATCTGGCTGCGTGAATGGCAGTTGGCACAGGGGAGGGATCAGGATTGTGCAGATGGGGGTGGAGAGGGGGAAGCCACTGCCAAAAGAGCACGTGCCACCCATGTTTGTTGGGTTCAAGTTACTCCCGAGTGGCTGTCTAAAACTTTGATCTCTATTCTTCTGATCTGAAGGAGAGGAGACAGTTCAGAGGTCTGGGTTTCTTTCCCAGTGAAAATGTGCAATTATTTATGCAAGGCTTCCACCTGAACTATTTTTTCACTTATTATTCACATGGAGGTTCTGCCTCCAGAGGGGAAAGTGCTATATGGTTGGCAGGATCCGTTTGCAGACACCCTTTGTGGTCATTTTTAGGGTAAGACATGAAGTCCTGCTGACTTCCATGTAACTGGGACTCACACAGAACCCAGATGTGGTCATTGGGGTAGGAGACCTGAAGAGGTGAAGTTCAGTTGTTGTTGTTGGTCTTCAGCACACAAGGCTAAGAAGGCTTGGTCTGTCTGCACATACCAAGGTGGAACCTGACTTCTTACATCCCAAAGTCTATTGCTGCAGTTACTTCTGAGGCTGTGTGGTGAGACTGTTGCAAAGGCACAACTAACATGTATCTCAGTGTGATGAAATCACTGAGTTTACATGCTGTTGACTGGCTGGTAACTAGCCAGTTTTAGGCTTTTGATTGCCACGTGGGTGAGCTCAGGGCGTGAGGAACTGCTCCTGACTCCTGCAGGTCGATGCCAAGAGGTTATTTCCTCCAGCCTGCAAGGGGCTGTTGCCACAACACAACAGTGTGGCCTTTTGGCTAGGACATGAGTCCTTGAAGACATTCCTTTGGGAGAGCTGGTGGCCACTGGTAAGTATCTCATCTCCATGTCCTTTGTGTAGGACTTGGGTGTTTGATTCCCCCCTCCCAAGCTGGTTAATGTTATAACCTGTTCCTGCAAAGAAATCAAAACCTGTGGATTCTTGTAAAGTGTACTTCTTTCATTCTATTTCAGTTTTTTTGTCAGACCTTAGTGATTTGGTTGGCAAGCTGGAAAGCGGTGTATAGTGACCAGAGAGTTTTCAGCTTCTCCAAAGAGCTGTCCTTGGAAGCACAGAGGGTGCAGCTCAGGCCACATGCTTGCCAGCAGAGAAGTGGGCTTGCCAGCGGGTCTGTGCTCCCTCCTGCTGTGTAATCGACCATCTCCAGGGGGAGAGCTGCCTGCTTTCAGCACGGCGCTGCGGATGGTGCATGGAAGGCTCAGGTGCTGCTTCTCAGAAACCCCCTGGTGTCACCGGCCTCACACCGGTTCTCTGCGGTTAACGACTTTTCATTTTCCAGCCTTTTGATTTCAATTGACGCTGTGGCTTGCTCGCCCTGGCAGTCGGCCTGAGTGAGGCAGCTGTACCTTCTTTTAATAGGAACTCTGACCTGTGCAAAACGACTCATCATTAATACATCTCTGCAACGGTTTGGTTTTTTTCAGCTCCTTTCCGTGCTTCTCTGTCTAATGGTTTTTATGCTGTTTTTTGCTTAGCTTATCAAGCAGCAGATTCTCTCCCTCCAGTTTAGGAAGGTAAAAACTACATTGCATTAAACTGCTCTGACCAAACACTTTGCTGAATCTGACTGCACATGATTAATCTGTAATGCTTTGGTACTAATTAATTAGTAGAGAGCCCTGAAGTGTTCTAACAGCCTTGTTCTGCATGATTGGATCCCTAATACTTGCTTGAATTGCAGACAGCAAAGTGAATGTTCACCGTTATTTCTGTGTTAAGGTGCAAGAAATATTCCTCTTTCGTAGCCAAAGGGTGGGTGTCCAGCTACTTCTTGATATTAAAGTGAGACTTCCATACAGAGACATTAAAAAATTGGATGTACTTGACCTGAGTCTTTATAAGAAGAAATGTCCTTCCTCCCCTCCTGCCATCCTGTTCTTTGTTGGGAAGATCCTCATCATTTGGTTGTACTTTAACACATTTGGAAATCCACTGGCATTACTGTTTGCCACAGAAGCAGATAGATGAATTATAGTGGTAGGGAAGCAGAGCAGCCCCCTGTAGCTGTGGGTTTGCTAATCAAAAAGTCAGCAAAATAAAATAACGATGAAGAGGAATTCACATTACAAATCTCCTTTTGCTGCAGATGGCTTTTGTATGGAAATCCCTCTTTAATGCAAAAAGGCTACTGAATTTCCAGTGTCCTTCTTCCTAAGCTTCAGGGCTTTTTCTGCAACAAAGATGCAGCTTCAGGAAGGCCTGGAGGAAAAGCGGCTGCCCCTTTGTATCAGATTTCTTGAATTACTGGTTTAGAAAGTGATTTGAATTGGACAAGTCTCAGTTGCAGCTGCAGTTGAGAGCCCCACAGGCTGCAGTCTCTGACCGCCCCCCCTCCTCCCCCCGTGACACATACAATGGGCTTTTTGAAAGATTAAATGGACCTTCCAGGGCTTCCTGCCAAGTGTACATTGGGCAAAGTCTCCTCTGATTTATCTGTGGTGCCTGTGGAGCCCCTGCTTCTGTGATGCCTCTTTCCTGAACCATTCAGTAGCCTTTTGCTGTATTTCACCTGACTGGGGTTTTGCACTGAGTGGACCAGCCTTATTCCTGGTGCTGCCTGATGATACTGGTGGCATGATACTGGGATTAAACTTGGTCCTGAGTGTCATGATGTGTGTGTGCATCACTTGTTTTAGGATGCTGATCTGGTTGTTCTCCTGCTGGGGAATGAAATATTCATTGATGCTTGGGAAGTTCCTTATGTGGATCTAAAAGGCATTTACTGGTCTAGGGCTGGGGATCTGTATTGGAGGGGCCATCAAAACCCCACCAGTAACTGCCTTGATACTGGACTGTCTGCCTTGCTCTTTGGAAATGGAAGGGTTTTTTTTCTCCTGGGGTTGGAGTATGGGAAGGTTTTTCTGGTTTGAAACAGCTGTTGGCTCCCACAGCCCTTTCCTGGCCTTGTAGCAGTGTAAGTTTCTTGCCAGGACCAGGACCATTGATCTCCACAGAAAAGAGTCTGAGCTGTGGCATCTGTTTTTCACCTCACCCCACCTGTGTGTTTGGATATTGACAGCTCTTAGAACCCTTGTTAGTAGATGAGTCAGGTTTGCAACAACCCTAATGCTCCCATCCTGTACCCTTACCCATCACAATGTGCCTGTGAGCTGAGTGGGACTCCCACTGCACCCCAAACAACTGTTTGGTACCCAGGGGTCCATCTCCCATTGTCTCTTACAAACCCACTCTGGCAGGAAAGCAGATTGAAAACGATAGCACTGCAACCTCCAGGTAAGTCCTCTGGGTGTTTGGAACAGGCTGTACCATGGCTGGAGATATCCTGGCACCTTCAGGTGTGTGTGCAGTTCAGTTCCTGACACAGACCCTCTCACCCAACCTTGCTGAGTTCATGCTAAATAAGTTTTTTTTTGGTTGGTTTTCCTGAACAAATCTGCTTCCTCAGCAGGTAGAGCATGAGTAGCAGCAGCACCAGCATCCTGCCTGCAAGCCAGGGGCTTCTTGTGAGGCCAGAGTCCTCCTTGTGGAGCCCTCACCACATGCTATGAGCCCTTCTGCTCGTGGTGGAGCTGTGTCAGGAATGGTTTGGGGTTTTGTTCCACCTTTTGCATGTCTGTAGAAGCTGATCACTTGTTTAAGGAATGTTTTTCACTGCTGAAATTGACAAAAGTAGAGCTGCCAGCTACTGGTTCTCTTGCAATATTTGTTTTTTCTCCTAAGATCCTTTCTCCTGAGACCTTGCAGTCCCCTCTCTCAGTGTAAACATATAGTGTTTTAATTGAAGAAGGAAAAATGAAAGAAACAGCTCTTCCCTTACAAGACACACACACACACACACACACACACCCACCCCAAGCACTATCAGAATGAAGACCCAGCTTGGAATTAAATAATTTTCCTTTATTTATGAAAGCCCAGATCTTCTGGGGCCTCTCTTGGTGTTGCTCCAACAGGGTTGGCAGTGCTGTATGAGTACAGCAATTTATTGCTATCACTAAGTAGCACTTAAATGATGGGGAGAATTTAAGGTCCATTTTTGTGCTTCACAGGTTGTGCTATTTGGATAGTTCTGGCTATTTGGGTGTCCCAGCCTGAACTCATGGAGTATGTAGTATGAGCAGTGGGAGGCCAGGCAGGGAATGGGTGTCAGCTTCATATAGAATTCCTGAGCTCAGAAAACCAGAACCCAGGCTCAAGGTCTCCTTCAGTGAACTGTCCCCACAGCAGCTTTCCATAATTAAGGGCTTTCAAAGAGGGTTGTTGTGTTCAGGACACATGTTCAGTTCACACTTGGCCTGAAATGACATATGAAGTCTTCACACATAAAGTAAAATCCCAGTGAAACTTGAAACACTGATGATGAAATATGGGGAGTGTGAAGCTGACTTTGTGAAGGTCTTGCATTGAGCCTGCTGGCTGATCAAAGACATGTTCTGGTGTCACCAAGAACTCAAAAGGTTCCTGATATTCATTATCCCAATGTACAACAAAGAAGATGTCTCCCAAATTACACTTTTACAGTCATCTTAGGAGTGAAAAGCCAGCCAGATGCCCTGATGCTGGACTGGACTTGTGAACAACCCAGGGCAGGGATGATGGGAGGGAAGGAGGGCGTTTACAGGAACACAGTCTTCTGAGATGAGGTAGAGAGTGGAGCCCTTTGAAGTTTTCTAGTACTTTGATCTCTAAGAAATGCTTCTTGAATCTTCCAGGAGCACCTTCTGCGCAATCATTTCTCAGCTGACGGAGGAAACGCAGCCACTTTTTGAAACCACTATCAAATCCCGTTCTGTGTCCGAGGACTCTGATGCTAAATTCACGTGCATAGTGACAGGTAACAGCATCTTCAGCCAATAACCTGGGCCTGCCTCACTCGCTGGACTTGCGCTAGGCAAACGCTGCAGCAAGTGATAACAAGGCAACACCTTAACAAGTCCACTGTTGTCAGGCTGCCAAGTAAAAGATCCAGCAATTGCATGATGATTTCAGCTTTAATTTAAGTGTGGAGGTTTGAAGAGGCAAAGGCATAATCTAACATCTCAAACAAGGTAAATGAAAGGCCAGAAAATGGAATACACTGGTTACTGCTCGAGCCAGCTACATTTTACTGTCCTAATCTCTGCTTCTTCTCTAATCCTGGACTCTGTAACTCAGAAATGTGCAGTTTGGGAGACCGAGGCTGCCATAGTGGGGCCACTGCTGGCTCTTTGCTGACTGTAAATGGTTGAGCAAGTGCAGCTGCATTTGCATTAGCGATAAACTTGTCAGTCTGTCAGCCTCTGAAAGAAAAGCTGGTTCCTGCACAGTGAGCTGAAAGCCTAACCTTGGGCAGGAACGGGTGAGGCCAGTAAGGGGAGACTGAAAAAGAGAGCTGCTACTAGGGTGTTGTGATGATGTGGCCTGACAGTGCCCGAGTGGCTGCTTTGCTGATGAGCTTTGGAAATACAAAGACTCTAAAACCTCCCTTTTTCCATAGTATGTGCTTGTTTATGAACCCATGGTGCTTCCTGATGTTGAGCATGTTAATTATCCCCAAAGATTACTCAGTGAGAGATATTAAACAAGTTTGTAAGCTTTGGAAGGAGTGAGGGTGTCTCCAGTGAGACTCTTAGTCACAAGAAGCAAGACTTTCCAAAGATTTAGGAAGTGTAATGTGCCATTAAAACATGGTGGGAATAAGATGGGCCCCACAGACTAAGCCCTTCTGAGAGCCACCTGCTTTGAATTCTTGTCTCTCCTCCCATGGATTGTCTTGATTTGCAGGTCTGATGTTCTGAACTTGCAGGGGGACAACTGATGTATTGATTTGATTGTTGCCTCTGGGGCAAAAATGGTCTGCTAGGGAGATACCTGCAAACTGTGCTCTTCAGCCATTTGTTCAAAGGGTTTTTCCCAGTTAAGGCTTTCTAGAAGTGAACTGTGTGTCACAACCTGGTGTATTATACCAAGGTGAAAACCTGATACTGGTCTTCTACTCTGGTGAAGGAAAGTGTTAAATATCTTCAGCATGTGGCCTCTAGCAGTAGTTTTGTACTTGGTGAAATAGACTGGGGGCTGTCATTATGCACTTCAATTAATAAACCTACAGAATTAGGAATTTTTATGGAAACATCCTTAAAAGCAGCCTGGACCACCTGTGCCATGTGGTCATCTCTTGCATCTGGTCTTGTGAACTGCTTTAGGTGCTCAGGATCCCTTTGGAATCAAGGGGCACAAGGTGGAAGGTGAACTCTGCATAGTCTCATCAGAAGCTCAGGTACCACCTCCTGCCACGATATTTACATTCAACTGGGAGACATTATGGAGAGAAAGAAAGTTGTGGTTGCATCCGTGGCCAGTAACCAGACAGGAACCAGCTCAGTCCCACTTCTGTGGCTGGAGTCCAGGGACACTTTGGCTCATTGACAGAGGCAAAGGGCAGAGTGTCAACTGCTCCCGTTTTGACTCTCATACCACAAACATGGATACCTGACCTACAATGACATCTTCATATTTTTTTGCTCCTTCTTAACCAGTAATGAGAGTTACAGGGTAGTCCCACATCTGTGGACACCAGTGACTTGCTGGGAGTGTCAGGGAGGCAGCAAGATGTAAGTGTTTGAAGGCCCAGACTCCAAAAAGTGCTGGGTGGTGCAGGCAAGAGAAAAACCAAGTCAGGCAGAGGCAGACAGACTTCCTGATGCTCTTGGCTGGTTGCACACACCCTAAAAACCATTGCCTAATTCTGTCCCTAGTATGTCTGATTTGATTGTTTTGGGATAAATCTTACATCAGTTATGACATGTTTTCTTTTTTAGACAAAATGAGTTCATCCTTTGTTCTCTGAGAGATGTGAAAAAGGGAACGAGAACGTTTCCAGTTGCTGTGCAGTTTCTGACTGAGCAGAGCACACCCTGTGTCTCCACACCACGTGTTTTGCTTGGTGGGTGTGTCTGGGCTTCAGGATCTCAAGGATCATCAGAAATCCTTTCAGAAAGCATATATTGGGGTTTTATTTTCAGAGAGTGGCCCGTATTGAAGGTGCTGCTACCAGTATTTTACAGCTTTTCAGTCATTTCTGTATAGGAGAGGTGCTGATGAACTGTGGGGCCTTGGATGAAGGAACCTGGGTCTGTGGCTGCTTGTTAGGGCATGAGGCCAACCAGGAGAGGTGATAACCAGATCTAGCCAAGACTATTGTGGGTCAGGACCAGGTATTGCCCACTGTGGTACAGCCACCTCTTCAGGGCCACTGTAACCCTCCTTAGGCAGCCTCAGCCCCTCTTGCCTGGCTACTCAAAGAAATCACCAGTTCAGGAGCTCACTCACACCACTCCCTTCCTGGGTCCATCTGGTTTCATTATGTGGAGGGGAAGGGGCTCTGCTTATGGCTTGGGAAAGAGAGCTGGGCTAAGGTGAGCAGTCATGTCCTTAGTGGGTGAGGATTTTAAACATGAAGGAGTTCGAATTGTATCTGTGACGGCCTCTTAGGGAAATATTTGAAGGACAAGTGAAGTGCTTGGACAAAGAATGTCTGGAGAAATGCAGGAGTTGTCAGAGGGTGGATGGGTGGCTTTGGAGATGAGTAGTGAGTACAGGAGTGGAGAGCAGGCTGGTGGAATATGAGGATGCCTGGATTTGGAGCAGCCTGGGCAAGAGAGAGATGATGAATGGGCACTGCTCACAGTTTGGTGGCATGGGGAGCTACTGCTCTTAGTGAGTGTCTTCTCCTGTCAGCATTACTGGAAACCTTCTTATCTTTGAGTGATGGGGAGGTTTAACCCCATAAGGGATGAGATATTACCATTTCTTTTCCTTCCCAGACTGCCTAAAGCCCCCACTCCACAGAAACAAAATTGTGGAGATTCTGTGCGTGTTCTAAACTCTTCCCACCTTCCCAAGGTTCAGAAGGCTAACTCCACCCCAACACTCCTCAAAAAAAAAAAAAAAAAAAAAAAAAAAAGGAGGTTGCTTTGAACAGAAATTCTCTGAATAGATCATAGAATCATAGAATGGAATCTAATCCAACCTCCCTGTCATGGGCAGGGATGCCTCTCAACTAGACCAGGATACACAAGGCTGTGTCCAACCTGGCCTTGAGCACCTCCAGGGAGGGGGCAGCTACAACGTCTCTGGGCAATTTATTCCAAAGTCTTGCCACCCTTGTACTGAAGAATTTGTTCCTAAAATCTAATCTAAATCTATTCTCCTTCAATTTAAACCCATTTCCCCTTGTCCTATCAGTCAAAGCTCTTGTAAAAAGTCCCTCCCCAGCCTTCTTGTAGGTTCCTTCAGGTACTGGAAGGCAGCTATTAGCTCCCCCCGAAGTTTACTCTTTTCAAGACTGAACAATCCACTGGCCAGTGGCTGGAGCAGTGCCGCTGGAAGCCGCTTCTGCAAAACTTCTGCTGTGCCGGGAGATGCTGAGCAGACACCTGCGTCCTCCCCAGAGTGCCCGGCACCGCTCTGCTTGCAGCCGTGGGGCAGGGGCTGCCTGCAGATCCCTCTGCACCGGCTGCGCGGGGTCTGCGGGAGCGCCAGGTTCCAGCAGGGCGAGCGGCTGAGCTGCGAACGGCTGCTCCGTCCTGCAGCGAGCGTCTGCTGGGGGTGGGCAGCCGGCACCCCGGGCTCAGCCACCCTGTCCCGCCGGCACCTTGGAACGCTCTGCAAGATGCGGATGTGAGGGGGCGCCGGGCGGGCAGCGCTGCCTCCCCCCCACCCACAGAGCAGGGGAATTTCTTCTCTCGGCAGCCTGAAGATGGATGTCGGCAGCGGCTGCCCTCCCCAGCATAGCGCGGGGCATGCCAGCGAGCCTTGGCCCTACGCAGGCATCCACCCCTCCCTCCCCTGCCGGTCTCTGGTTACAGCCCCTGGGGAGGGGTGATGTTTGAACGGGCAGCTGCGGCCACTCTTTCTGAGTGGGAAGCCTTTCAGCATCCCTCTTCCTGCAGGTTTCCAGCCCCTAGGCTCCCTTTCCCTTTGGAGCATGCGGTCCTTCCCTGCCAGCGCTGGTACAGCTATAGCCCCCACTAGGGAGCAGGTAGCCTCAAGGACACAGGTGCTTCAGGTCAAAGGGGGTTTGGGATTAGCAGGAGGAAAAGGCTGTCGTCAGGCACGGCACAGCTATGGAAATGGCAGCTCTTTCCGGCAGATGTCAGCTGGGAAGGGGAATCAGCTGCAGAGGCCACAGGGGGACATCGTGGAGCTTCTCAGAAATGACAGGCTCGCAGTTCCCAGAAGGAAGCGCTGACATTGCCGTTTGCAGGGTATTGGGGTGGTCTACCTGCCAGCTCCCTGCAGGACGATCCGTGGGGGGCCTCCTTAAGGTCTCCTGCAGAACAGACCTTAGGATGGGAGGAATTGCTCTGAGCAAAGGTTGAGCTGTGTATAAAATTTTTTTTTTCCTCATACCTGGAGCAGAAAGAAACTGCCATAGGCTCATTCATCCCAGAGTCTTGCTGCCAAGTGCACTCATTACTCATTTATGTAAAATAGAAGCAGCAGTATCAATCCCTGGTGACCCCATTACTGGGATACTCTCGTGACCTCTTCCAGTTTGCAGCAATTGTGGCTTCAGCCATAAGTATCTGGAAGCTTTGCACTTCCTCCAGCAAAGGATGTGGGCAGCGAGGATGAACAGGATAGATGCCAGGGGCAGTGCAGAGTAAGAGACTCAGATGGTAGAATAAAACCTGGACTGCAGGGATGTCTGGGCTGTGGTGATAGCTGTTGATGAAGGAGACCAGGAAAGGAAAACTCTTCTGAAACTATTTCCCCAACCCTCTCTGGTTCCAGTGGGCTAAGTCCCTCGAGGGTCCAGGAGTCAAGCAAGGGACGGGTATATCAGAAGAGCAGCTTGGGGTGGGGAGAGTCAAGCAATGCACAAGGAGGAGATTTGGCACATGTGGCTTTTCTGGTCAAAGGCACTTTGAATTGGCAAAAAACCAGGGTGATTTTTCTGCTGATAAGTCTTCGTTCCCAGTCTTTTGCACTTACTATGAGACCTTCATGGGAGCAGGTGTGAGCTGGGCTCAGGCACTGCTACAGGCAAGTAGTGGTGCAAGTAGGAGGCTCCTCACCCTGAAGATGAAAAGGGTCTTTGTCAGTGCTGTGGTCAACCCTGTGGGTTGACAGCTGGGAATTATTCAGGATAGGCAGGTGGTGCCCTGGCCCTGCCCTCTCTCTACTTCAGAGCTAGAGTCTGGATGCTTTGGCTATTCCTAGAGAGCCCTTGTGGGCCTCACATCAGGGCTGTCTATCACAGATGACTTTGGCTGTATTCGAGGGGCTTGGCTTGTGGGGGCTTGTGGGGTGACCTTTGGGGACTGATGGAGGTGAGCAGCATGCAGGGCTCCTTCCCTTGGGCTGCATGGAAAGCCGGCAGGAACATTTGCAGGTGATAAGCTTTGGGTATCTACCTTGTGGCTTTGAACAACTGTTGAGCTTATGGACTTAAGTGGAGGCGTGATGTGATTGTTGAAACTTTTATCTCATGCCCTTAGGATCAGCTTGGCCGTGCTGGGAGCCCCGTGTGAAGTACAGCAACCAAAGTTGGCCACTGACTCAAGCAGTTTTCCCCTGAAACAAGTTTTCTTTTTATTCTGAGCTAGAGCTGCCGTCAGTGGGAGCTGAGGTCTGTGGCTAGCACTGGTCCATATGGGACACTCATGCTGGTCCACCACCTCTGTCTGTGGCAGGGAACGTGGCTGTGTGCCCATCCTGTTAGCCAGCCAGTCACACACTTCATGATGTCATTCTACTGAAAAGGCAGGTGACATCTGTTGTCAAGTGACATTCGTAGGACTCCAAGCTGGCTGTGATGCAATCAAGGTTGTTTCTGGTTAATGGAAACTTTTGGATCAGCTTTCAGGCTGTGATACTTAGTGAAATGCTGTGAACTCCACAGAGGGGCAAGTGCCTGTTTTCTAACCTTAGCCTTAGTCTCATCAAAACATGTCCCTTCTTATAAAAGTGACAGTGTGCTCACCTCCTCCGGCCGGCGTTACGGGAGACGGTCGTGTGATCTGCTCCCCCTCCATTCAGGAATGAAGCACTGGGATTTTCTTTTCAAAAATAGCCCTATTCCTAGGAGTGATAAAAGACTTGGATAAGCCCATCAGGTTTCCACTCACAATACTTTTTCTGCCCGTGTGATTTAAAGAATGCAGCAAGCCCAGAATAACACGTATCCTGTTCTGCCAGAGCGTTTCGTTTTGCTGTCGGTCCCTCGTCCCCATGGGAGCAGACTTGTCCTGCTAATGGTTGCAGTGTTTCACACCCTGATGTTCCCCCTGTCTCCTCCTCAGGATACCCACAGCCAGAGGTGACATGGTATAAGGATGACAAAGAGATGGACCGCTACTGTGGCTTACCCAAGTACGAGATATTCCGTCATGGAAATCGTCACACCCTGCAGCTGTACAAGTGAGTAAAGAAGCTGGAGAGCAGTTGGATTTGGTGCTGGGAGCTCTGAGCTTGTTTTCAGTGTCAGCAGTGATCTCCTCCCAGCACCCCTGCTGGGCCCTTCAGCTCCCCAGTGAGATGTTCTTGGCCATCCCTGCCCCTTTAGCTTTTCACTGTGATGAGTCCCTGATTACATCACTGTGAGATACATTACTGCATCCATGTTGGAAGCAAGAGGAGGGTCAGGAGAGAAGCTCCAGCTTCTCTCTGGAGCCTTCCAATGATGGTAGCAGTGTGTGCTGTGGCTGCACCCCACAGGAGCTGAGTGTTAGGGCTGGATGAAGGTGAGCGAAGGTAAAGCACTGACTGCCTCCAGCGATGATTTTCCATGGGATCAGGCAGGACAAGGACAGGAACAGTTCATAGTAGTGTCCTAAACAAGGGCAGAAAGGGGATGGTGCTGCAGCCCTGTCCCAGGAGGGTCTTTCTTAGCAATCACCATGAGGTCAGGGAAGGAAGGGGTTGCTCTGGCACTCAACTAATGGAGCCAAGGGCCTTCTTTATTCAGCCCTGACTACCTGCTTGTTTTAACCTTAAAAAGGACTTTGTTTCTGGAGAGCCAGACAAACCATGTCCCTATCAAGCAGAGATCTGTCACACCTCGAGCCCTGGATTTGGGATGTTGGAAAGGTGCAGCACTGTCTGAAAGTGCAGAATATCAGTAATGCTGGTGGCCCTGTCATCTTTGTTATTCTAGCCTGGGCTTTTCTGCCACCCCAAGGTGTGCTCCAGGTTTCCATCAGAAGCTGATTCACCTCTCCCAGGAGCAGTGATGGGCCAGGAGCCTCTGAGGGGTGACAGCATGCACATGCTCATGCTGGTGCCTGTGAAACGGGGTGGGAAGACTTGAGTAAGGCAGCAGGGTGAAGGAAGAACAAAAATGTAATGTAGGCTCTGAAGAGCTGAGAGGAGAAGATCCTGCAGAGGAACGTGGCTGAGAACAGTCAGGAAGCCTGATGGTAGCTCTTCCTCCTCCATCACAGCCCTCTCTGACCAGAGTTACAGCCCAGGAGGGACCTGGGCACTGATTTAACATTCAGATTGAGTATCTGCTAATGCTGAGAACAGGCAGAGCCCAGGGACAGAGGCCAGCCCCAGGCCTTCATACCTACTGCAGGCTCCTCAAGGGCCCCTCTGGAGCAGCCCAGTGGTAGTGCCTGGGGAGGATGGGCAGGTCTCATACAGAGCTTTTGGTTTCCAGGTGCCGAGAAGAAGATGCAGGCATTTACCAGGCCTCAGCTAGAAATAACAAAGGCATCGTGTCCTGCTCTGGTGTGCTGGAAGTGGGAACCATGACTGAGTTCAAAATCCATCAGAGGTGGTTTGACAAAATCAAGAGAAAAGCTGAAGAAAAGCTGCGAGAGATAGAACAGGGCAAGAAACGAGGGAAAGAGAATGTGGAGGTAGAGAAATTGCAGGGAATGAGCCCCGATCGGCTCCAGAGAAAGCGGAGGCTGGCCAGGGATCTGAATCTCTGGTCAGGAGTCTCTCCATGGGAGAAGGAGGATGCAGCCAAAGTGCACGTCGCTGATTCCCAGTCCAGATTACGTGAGGATATTGTGGAGCTGAAGGAGCAGCCAGTCAGCATGATGACAGGCTTTCCAAAGAAACTGATCGCACCTTTGGAAGCAGAGGTGACCACCAACGGAGACGCCTCTTTAGAAAGCGTGCAGGAGAACGGTCAGAGCTTTCTCAAGTACATGTACGAGACAGTGGAGGACATGGCGACCAAGCCAATGCTGAAAGACTCTGCAGCTAAAAAGAAAAAGAAGGTGGAGGCTCCCCCAGCAGCAAAGCAGGAGGTTTCCAAGCAAGAAGAAAGTGGGCGAGACAGGGCCAACCCCTCTGCAAATCCAAGGTTTGCCCCTCCCGTCGCCTTACGCCGGAATGCACGTTTGAGGGCGGCAAACGATCAAGAAGTGGAAACCAGTCCAAAACCCAAAGAGCCCGTGAAAGGTGTGAGCCAGGACGCTGAACTTAACGGCGACGTGCACTTCTCCTTGAAAGAGATGTTTTTTGATAAGCAAGTGAAGCCAGAAGCAGGGAAGGAGGAGTCAGGAGCCAAGGAAGTGGAAGTCAGCAGACAGACAGAGGATGCCCCACCATCCTCAGACGTGTTGCAGGCAGGACCTGTGCCGTCCAAGGGACAAAGAGGCCACCACCAAGCACAGAAGTTGGAGGGAAACAAAGCCGTCGGTCCAGAGGTAACTAGGACAGCACTTGGACAACTCAGGGGTTGCAACGAGAAAATATTGGTGCCCACACGGCTGTATCATGGCACCAGCCCCAGGAGGCTGCATGTACCCCAAGGGACCTGCTGCCAAGGCTTCCTAGGTTTCCACTAAGAAACACACCCAAGAAAAGGGTTTTTCTGGACTTTGTTGGCCCAGACAGCAGAACTTCCACCCCATGTCCAAATAAATGTCAGACGAAGAGGTGAGGAGAGATGTACGTCAGGGCCCTTGGGCCAAGCAGCTGGTCTCTGAGTGTCCTGGGGCACCCAGTCAGCTCTCCCCTTTAATCGGCAGGCTGACCTCATGCGAAATGTTTCCTAATCAGTTAATCAGGGAGCACTGAATGGCTATTTATAGTGGGGGGTGGACGATGGGCTGATGACATCTGTTCAGTTTAGCAGGCCCGAGTTTCAGCTGGCATTTAATGAGCCCCCCATGCAAATGAGCTCGGCGTGCCAGGTACGCCCAGCCGGCCGCACCGCGCAGGCTGTTGAATTTTGTTTACAGTGCAACATGTGTACAGTAGATCCAGGATATTTTTTTGGCTCTTCACTGTTGGAAAAAACTCCCATTAAAGACTGATTGTGGTGGCAATGCAGTGCCAGGGGCACAGCACCTGCTCCTGACCTTCACCACATCTTCTAGTCAACTTCTATTTTTGTCACTTAACCTGAATCATTTTCCATGAAAATATTAGACTGGAAGCTACCAATCTTTTTTTTTTTTTCTTTTTTTTCCTTTGATCACCCCTTCTGTGGTAAAAGGTTCTCCAAGTCCAGTTTGCAGGTGCCATCAGGATTAGGTGCTTCAGCTATGGTAGGTGCAAGCTTTCAGTACAGATCAAGGCCTTCAGAGAAGTCCCTTCAGGTGCAGCACATTCTCCTTGCTAGGTAATACAGATGTTTTAGGATGTGGAAACATCCACAGTGCAGAAAGTGGGAGAGTTAAAAAAAGAAATAGGTAGAAGCATCATTCTCTGATGAGAAACCTATGACTATCTGGGTCCTGGCATTGCCATGATGCAGTACCCTGAACCCGTATTTAACCTGACCCATCCACATCACATATTGCGGCAGAAATTATTGCTGAGCCTGTGACAAAGCAGTTTTGTTTCTCCCTCTCTGCTCATTTTTGCTCCCCTTGCTCTTCAGGAGGGTGGAAAGTATTGGGTGTGTAGCAGCCTGTCAACCCTGAGCCTTGACAGGCATCAAGTTTTCTTCTTCAAAACCCCACTCACAGAGGGAAACCTGTAACTTGTCAGCTGGTTGCTTTTGAATAGACAAAAGGGAAGGCTCTTGATTTGAATTTGAATGTTTCAGCTACTTAGTGGTGCTGGAGTAAGTGCTCAGGCTTTTGTGTGACCAAATAAGCTATTTTAAAGCCCTTTAAAGCTGCCTCTGGATGTGTTTGAGGATATTTTCCCTCCCCCAGACACGGGTTGCTTGTCTTTTTCTTTTTAATCTTTCCCTTAAACAAGTCAGGGTCGTTGGGACCTAGCTGGCCCTCGTGCTCAGGACTTCTCTTTTGAGATGGATTTATGCCTAGCAGAAGAGCTTTGAAAAATACCGAGCTCACACACAAGAGCAGAAACTGGATTCACCCAGTGATGTCTCTTGCCTAACTTTGAAAGTGATT
>JAOEGS010001372.1:0-13349 GCA_025447755.1 Corythornis vintsioides | reverse complement strand
TCCTGCTCGTGCAGGGGGGTTGGACTAGATGATCTTCTAGGTCCCTTCCAACCCCTAATATCTATGAATCTATGAATATTTGCAGAGAATGTAGACACTCAGGAATGCAGGTGTTTTGGGTGTTTTTGTGCTTCGGAGACCTACAGGTTGAGAGGAGAGCAGGTGTGCAGAACTTATTACCCAAACAAGAATAAATCCCTTTGTTCACTGCAGTGAAGTTAGGATGGCACAGATGAAATGGGACCCGTAAGATTATGTGGCAGAGCAGAGGGGCAGGGAAGCAGCTTTATTTTTATTAATTACTCCCCAGGTGAGCTTTGCCTTAGGTGACACTGTCAGTGGTAGGAGTGGTCAGCTAGGGCAGCCTCACCAATGGTCTTCAACTGTAATTGATGATAAGGATTGCAAAGAGCAAATTGGACTTGAAATGTGCCTGTGCCAACTTTATTTGCTATGATTGGTATTCCAGCACAAGGAATTAGTGGAGGTCTGAGGCTAGACAACAATACCTACATTTTTTCTGGTGCTGCTCATCAGCTGTTCTGGGGGGTACTGTGTGTGTGTTTAGATAGAAGAGTCACATGTGTTTTGCAGTAGAAGCTAAAGAGCAATAATACTGAAGGGTTGTTGATTTTGTGGTGGTGTTGCTTTTTTTTGGGGGGGGGGTGGGGTGTTTGTGTTTTTGTTTTGTTTTGTTTTTTCCATAGAGTGTCTTTCTTTTCTCTAAATGGGAGAGGATGTTTGTAGAAAAATTTAGGCATCTCTGCTCTTTTGTTTTTTGCTTCTTCCAGTCTCTTCCAAGCCAGGGACCTGTGTGAAAGTGCTGACGATTGAGCCCACAGGTGACTGCCGGCTTCAGGAAGATCTGGCTCTCCTGGCAGACTGCGCCCTGCCAGCCGAACTGCGGGTAGGGAGTGTTTACATTACTCTGCTCTCCCTGGGACTGGGCTATATGTTCACATCTGTGCAGGTGCATTCTCTCCATTTCAGTTTGATGCTTGCTTGTCTGCTGGTGCTTCAAATGCTGAAAGCCTTTTATTCCTTGGAAGTGCTGTAAACTTGTGTAATGAGGCCAGGCCTTTCCCTCAACACTTTTCCTTTAACAGGGATCTTGGTGAACAAAACCCTTTGTCATGCGGTTGGTGGGATTTTCCCCATTGACTGAACTGCTACTAGAGTTGGCCCTCAGCCTTTTCCTTCTCTCTGCTATCCTTGAATATTGGAAATGTTTCATTGGCAAGCATTAGTACCTAAGGAAACATATAGGTGGAAATTTTTTATTCAAAACAAAAAAACCAACAACAAAAAAAACCCCAAAACAAAGCACACACACACAAAAAGCCAACCAACCAAAAAACCCACCAAAACAAACAAAAAAAACAATACCAAAAACCTCCCACAAAACAAACAAAAAAAAAGGCTTGGTTGAAAGGAACTGAAACCCTGTAGTGGAAAGGTGCTTTCAAACCCTAAAAAAAATTTCTTCAGAGACATGAGTCCCTCTGAAGTGAATTATTTTGATGGGAATAAATTTGTTTCATAACTACATCTTCTTGACCCCTAGAAATAGCTGGCAGACCACAGGTGATCGCTGTGTTAAAATACACTCAGTATTGTTCCTTAGGCTCATATACATCCATCTTCTCTCCCAATTGCATGCAAAGAGGAAAAATATTAGTAGTCGTCATTCTCCCTGCCTCTGCTTTTTCTGTAATATCAGCAAATTCCCTTTGCTCTTATGTCTGTCTTCCTTTATCTCTTTCTCATCCCAGCTACTAAATGTAATACCATGAACTCATGTTGGGTGGCTGCTGTTCCCAGAGTTTGTGTGACTGGGTGATGTAACAAAGTTTATTGGTTTGTTTTTTTTTTTTCCTTTGTGTTCCCTGCTGAGTAGACCTGCCTGGTGCAGTGTTTGTTTGCTTGTGTTTGGATAATGTTTGCTACCTGAACTAAGCCAGCAAGCTTTGTGCTGGCTTTTGGCAAACATATTTCTTAAAGTACTGAGAATTTTATAGAGGGAGATTTTCTCCATGAACTTTCGATCCAGCAGTGCATAAATCTTTCCTACATAACCAGCATCTCCTAATAACTGTGCATTTATTTGTGGCTTTCAATGCGCTTTTCTATATGTTTGCAGGCTTTAAAGGGAGGTGATTCTATAAGTAAACCTCAGATTTACCTCCCCGAGAATTTAAAAAAAGGATTGTGGACTAAACCAGTGAGATTTATGTAAATTTCAAGTTACTTCACAAATAAAAAGTTTGTTTTCTGCTTGATTGCTTGTTCCCAGACCTTGTTCTCATGCTCCTGTCAGGTTAAGCTTTTCTTCTCAGTGCTTCCATTTTCTTTCACACAGAACAGGACCTGGAAGGACAAGGTGAAACTTGGAATGATATAATCAACTTAGAGCACTGAGTACCTCTGTGAGCTGTGCTTTTCTTGCTGTGTTCATAGAATGGAGACATTCATTGCAGCTTGAGACTTTTTAGGGATGTAGAAGTGGAACAGACCCACATCTCTAGGTCTTTTTTTTTTTTCAGTGTTAACTTACTAAGACTATATGAACAAAGTTCTTCATCCTATTGACATTTATATCTCATCCTAATGTTTGCAAATTGTTAAATTCTGTGAATTGGGCATCTTGGTTCTGGGACAAAGGAATCCTTTGATTGATGATCATCCTTGATCCATTTTGCAGGATGTGATGCCGTACAAGAAGTGTACAAGCTATGTAACCTAAAATGTACAAACATCTGTGTTTCTCTCAAGAGAAACAGAGATTTATTTTTTATTTTCCCAGCCTATGCAGAACAAAATAGGTATTTGGCTTATGGATAAAAGTCAGCATTTCCAGAATTTGGCAAGAGATATTGTGAGCTGCTGCATGTCACTTAATGCCTTATTATATTGCATGGTGATGTATACAACTTTCCATTGTATTACAGTTTGCATGTAATATCTCTGACACTTGGATGCAGAAAAATCTGTGGTTCCAAATTTCATAATTCAGTAACATGTGATATGACTAAACCAATAGTTAACGTTTGAGATCCAATCACAGTTTGTTATTAATTTTTAGAGTGAGAACTATCTATTCTTTGAACTCTTAAACATGTTTATAATCTTTCTGTTTCTCATTCCTGTATATACTTTAAAACCTTCTCTCTTTCAGTGTTTGTTTTAAAAGTGTGGTTGTTGTCTGTATTTTGTTTTAAACAAGTAATGGCCAGATTTTTTCTGACCATGACAGCTGCTGTTTTGGTTTATTGCAATAAGGTTTGCCAGTGACAGATATAAAGAAAATGCCATCAGAAGCCAGGCGACCATCAAAAACCATGTGGCTTTCTACTGTCTGCTGAGCTCTTTGTTTTGTGTCTGCCAGGAGACCTCTGATTTGGAGACTCCAGGGTTTCTCTGTTTTTTCATTACCTTTTAACCAAAGTCTTATTTTTCAAGCAAAGAGGAAGTCACACTTAAAAGGATCAGAGTTTGCCATTAAATAAATACTGTTCTTTCCTTCTGTATTGACGTTTGGTGTGACTGCAAAAAAATTGTGAACATTTATTACTTTGGAGGTAAAGCAAAATCTTGTAATGCATAGAAAGAACACAAGTTTGACACAAGTCAATGGTTCCACCTTCTTTATGTCCACACCTGTGTATTGTGGTTGTTTGTGGCAGTTATTCCTGTGTTTTGCATTACCCATTTGGCAGAGGCAGATTAACTGAACTTTTTACAACATGCTTCCAATTTAATTTAATTTTTGTATCCATTTGTATCTGGTAATCTTCTCTTGGATCATTAACCCTTCTATTTTGTGTTGAAATTTATTATTTTCTTGCTGAGATACAAAATCAATCAGTGTACCTTGGCCAATGTATGGTTTTGCCTCTAGCAACATTTCTATTTAAGTGCTAATAGCAAATTTGTAGCTGCAAAGGCTTGATCCTCCACAAGTGATGGCTGGAAGATCCTGTGACTGTTCAAGCCACTTTATGCGAAAGAGATGTAGAGAATATTTCTGTATAGTTAATGAGTTGTTATGAATGATCTTCCATCTCATAGACTATACTGATCTGTGCTTTCTAAGGAACATACTTAACTCTGGCAGCTGTGCTTTGGCTGGACAGAGTGGGGCTGGGACAGGGCTGAGAAATAAACCAATTTTCTGCAGGGAGACCCTGAATGGGAGATTAAATTCCTCAAGCATGACAAGGGAGGAGTGTAGACGTAGCAGAGACTTAAAAGGGAAAATTTCTGCACAGCCACTTCATGCTGAATAGAAGAGACAAAGACATGAACCTGCTTTTGTGGTAGGAATTGGAAATGACCTTGTAAACCTGAGAATCAGAGCAGGGTCCAGGCAAGGCTAGAAGCAGGAAATTGAACCAGGAGTTTGTAGTTCAGGAGACAAACTCTGAAACAAATAAAATTCCCATGTCTGTTCTAGAAGGATGGATTCCTTTTAAAGATTTAGCTTTGTTCAATGACAGGGAAGCAAGGAAGAGATGCACACAGGTGATGTGGAATTTGTCTCAATTAAGATTCTTGTTCTACAGAGTGACATCTTATCAAAGCCTGTTTCTTGATTTGTTTTACTTGTAATGTGCCTGAAAAGCTGTAGTCTTGAAAGTCATGTCAAAATTTCTAGGAGAAGACGTGGAAGCTGTGGTGATAGAGGGTGGGTAGCAGCAAGGTGAACAGAGCAGGCAGTTGGATCATGTACTAGTGTTTGTGATGCAGTGCCTCAGAGAGCATGGCTGCGGGTCCCCAGGCCCCTGTCTGGTCCTTGTCTTGAAACCTGGGACAGATGACAGCAAAGTATCAGCCTGGGCACAATCTGGTCTCATCTTCAGTGCTAGAGGTGCCCTTTGTGTTACAGTTGTATGAAAAGCAGGTAAGAAATTAGGTGTGGAGTGTTCCTCCAGCAATTCCAATTGCTGCATCCCTTCTGGGAAGGGAATTCCCTGATGGGGAGGGACTCGCAGGAGAGCAGTGCTATGGAAAGACAGCATTGCTGTGATAGCTGTATGCACAAAATGAATGTCTCTGGGCTTGCTCTCCTGTGATTAGGAATCAGAAGCTGCCAAATGTTGCAAACAAAGAGCTTGGCAAATGGGTCCAGACTGCCATATTCGGTGGCGAGCTTTTGCCAGCTTGATACCTTGCCATGTCCTAGAACCTGTTTTGTGAGAGAAACCTCACTGCTTGTGAACTGAGCTTAGCCAAGAGCACCAACCTGGTGTATTGCAGACTGAGTCTTTGTTACTCCAGGAGGGAGGAGTCATCTGTCTCCTCAGTAAAGCTGGAAGTCTGTTGCTTTCAGGATGGAGGCAGGTGTGTAAATGGTGTTTGAGTAGTCTGCAACTGGGAAACTGCTCTTCATGGCCAGCCCAGGGTTTTCACAAGTACAAACTTGGGATGTAACTTTCCTGGATGACAGTCGGTGATAATAAACTCCTCAGCCCAGGCAGCTCAGGGCATGTGTTCAGAAAGCAAGAACCAGGGGAAACTTTTGTTTCCAGAGATTGTCTTGGTTGCATGACTGTGAATATAAACTTTTTCTTACAATTGAATTACCCTGAATATAGGTTAAGTTGAAAGAGAAAATACTTGGAAGTGTCACTTAAAAATACCGTAGGGCCAACAGATTAGGTTTGGGTGGTTTGTTTTTTTTTTTTGTTTGTTTTTTTTTTTTGGTATGTGGGCTGTCTTTGTTGGCATGTGGGACTGGGAGGAGGTATGTTGGTGTTAAAATAATTCATGAGAGTATTAATACTTCAACAACACTATACTTGGCTGCAAATCAAATTAGAAATTTAAAATGTGCTTTAGAAATGTTGGATTATTCAAGTGAGATAGTAATTGCAGCCAAACCATTTCAAACTTGTGTTTACATCTATGTAATCTATATGATGCTACATCTACACAGTAAAGGGTTAGTCCTAAGCTCTTATATGTTTATGATACCCAGTGCATGAAGTAAACTTAGCTTCCATGCGCCTATCTGCCTTGTTAGGTGGCACATAAATGGTTTCCAGAGGTGTATGGAGGTTCAGGGAGTTGCCATGGACAGGGGAGGCAACTGTAATTTATAGCAGGAATATCTCTCTCAGGAGCACAAGGACTTCAGTTCCTCACATTGAAATCTATGTTTGGAGCATCTCTGATGCTCTGCACTGTGCTGAGGGAAAAGGTGGATGGTGGCTTCTGGGAATGCCAAGAAGTCCAAACTTGGGACCCTGAGCGTGTTCAGAGTATGGATGTTAAAGGTGGGATTTTCTGGTTTCTCTGCCTAGGTTGGCTTTGGGGAGTTGCCGTTTGACAGCACCGACAATTTCAACAGTTGTCCCGACGTGTGTTTCCGGGTGGCAGATTACAACTTCTTGTGCCATAAGGTATGTGCTTATGCTGTGCTTCATTCTTCTCCCTTCTTGCCATGAGTCTAGTCTGTCTGTCTCTTCCACTCATCCACTGCTGGATACACTCTGCAGAAGCAGCATTTCCTCATTAGCTGGAAAACCAAGAGACTTATTTCAGCTGGAAACTGTATTTAAAGCATTAAAAAAAAAGTCAAACTCTGCCAGGAGTGGGGAGGCATATATTGTTTCAGGTACAGCATTCACAGCTGCAGAATCTCCTGCTGCTGGCTTATGAGCTCACTGTCAGAGAGGGGAATGTTTAGTCTCTGGGTGAACAGCACTAAGAATGAATTTTGAGATCCAACCTCAACTCCGACTTCTGTCCTAGTGCCATGCTACTGTGGAATCTCTTTAGCTTACAAATTGTGATGTGGTGGTTTTTTTGTTGTTGTTTAGGATAGAAATAAAGCACGGAACAATGTTGGAGATAGAGCTTCAAAATATAGAGAGAATCAGAGTTACTGTCTGAACTTACAAAATATCTTTGAGCTGTCTCTGGCAGCTGGTTTGGTAGGGCTGTTTGGTGCAGTGAGAAAGATGCTAGTGTTTTCATCTTTCTTCCCTCTCCAGGCATTTTTCTGTGGTCGCAGTGATTATTTCAAAGCGCTTCTTGAAGATCATTTTAGTGAGAGTGAAGAGCTGCAGACACAGCCCAGCATCCCTGTGGTGACTCTCCACAACATCTCAGAAGACATCTTCATCCGAGTCCTCTACTACATCTACAGTGATGACACAGAGGTGAGGCCAGCCACAGAGCCTTTCCTCCTGTGATAGTTAATTTTGGATGGTTTTACAGCAGTGTTTTCCTACAGCATCTGGAGGGGGTCGGTGTTTGTGGTCTCTTAAATCCTGCTGCCCTACTCTGCTACCTCACTTCTGTCTCAGGAACCCACATACTGGAACTTGTTGTTTGCCAGGCAGGGATCTAGTTTTTTGTTCCATAAGAAAAATTTGGAAATTATACTGCACATTGTAAGTTGACATGATAAATGCAGGACTTCGCAGATTTCCCTCTTGGCCTTCTGTGGAAGGATAAGGTGAGAAGCTGCCAGTAGATGGCAGATTGAACACATTTGGTGGTGTGTAAAGGTTAAGAGATTCTGCTTATTTACTCTTGGCATCGTAGCCCACTTTTCCTTTTTTAGCAAGTAATTATTTCTACTGTTATTTATTGCTGGGGTGGACAAAGTTTCCTCTGGAAGACCAATATCTTTCTGTGCTCAGTATCACAAGCAGCAACAGAATGGCCTTATCCCATCTCATTTTCAGCTTAATGAAAGGTACAGCAAATCTCAGTGTTTAAGCAGCTTCCTGCTTTGTTTTTGTGGCAAATGCTTTCAGCAGCTCTTGCTACAAGATGCCAGAATGTGTTCTGGCATCAGGGCCAGTGAGCAGAGATGCTGCTGCACCTGCCAGTGTCAGTCCTCCCAAGCAGTGTTTGTGCTCTGGGTTAGGTGCCACATTCAGGGAGTGCATGCAGCTGTGACCTTGCTTCTGCTGCTCTGGTCACCTCTGAGTAGCAGCAGGGAACATGTGGGAGAGATGTATTTAGCAGGCAGCAAGGGCAGGATTGCCAGAGAGCAGATGCTTCACTTGTCTGCACTATTCCCCCAGCTGTGGTCTGAAAGGGCAGGTGGAGCATGTTGGGATTGTGAAGATCCTCCTGACATTGTGACTGCACTGCAGCCTGACCCTGGTTTCCTTGCCCCTTGTGATGGCTTGGGGGAAGGATGTTTCCCAAGCAGCCGTCCCTTTCCTCAGCTGCCCTGTCTGGAATTGGAGTAGAATGATGGACCAGCAACAATGTGTAGCAGTTGAGCAGATCTCACTCATATGTTTTTTTCTGTGCACAATGGTGCTGTCACAGAAACTAGCTTGGATTTCAAACTGAGCAACCAAAATAGGAAGTCTTGCAGAGAGTTAATCTGTTGTGAAAAACTACCAGGAACGATGGTCAGGAAAACAGAAATATAGCTCAAGTTACACATTTAAATGTAGAGTGTTCTTCCTGCTCTGGGTTTCTCCAGACAAATGTCAGCACTTCCACTTCCATGTATCTTTTCCCAAAGGATTTATATGTCTCTCTGCCATGTTGTAGTGATAGTGTTTGCAGTTGGAGGGAAGAGTGTGTGCAGAGGACAGGAAGGGTTCCAGGCAGAAAGAGAAGCTTCCAATGAGAACACTTGCTCCGGGCTCAAGGGGACCTTTTAGAGGAATGTATGCCAGGTTTACCCTTGATCAAGCAGTTGAGAGCTGCAGCCATCAGTGCTATTGACACAAATGCCTCCAACTTGTGGGGCTCATGGAGGTTATGAAAGGACAAAGCAGCACTTGATTAATAACCCCAGGAGCTTTGTTACACCACTGTGGCACTACAGCACTCAAGGCATGCTTCTAATGCATCTTGCATCTTTCTGCACAGCTGTTGCAGGGTGCAGTAAGAGTTTTGCCATGAATAGTCTCTTCAGACACTGGTGTGGACAGCTGGAGGGGAAGAAATAATCAGCCTTTTGCAGAGTGAGCAATCACATGTGTACATATGGACAGCACTGCTTTTGCTACTGACTACTTATCAGGGCAATGGACCACACTGCATCTGAGTTACCATTCCTCAGTCTAAACCAGTGTGGCTCCTCCACAGCCAGGTTATGCTGCATTCTGCAGATTCTCTGTTAAAATAGATGTGGGCAACTGCTCTTTGCACTTCACATTAGCAGGAACAGAACTGTGTAGAGAGAGGCTCTAGTTCCAGGTTAGTGACGCAGATGGTTGACTAAAATAGGATTTGCCCAGCCAGGGCGAAGAGACTGAGTGAAGCTGGAGGTGGTGACTCCAACGTTATCTTACAGCATTTTTTTTATCCTCAGATCACATGCAAGAAAGAAAAGTACCCAAGACAGAAATGAGTGATTTTCTTGCTCAAGAGCTTGAAATTGTTAATGGCTATTCACAACAGTGTAAGCTTGAGCATCTGGTGTATGAATTTAGTTTGCTTTAAATGCCTGTTAAGCTCCAGAGTATTTGATATGCAGAGTCTGTTTGTTACCTAGTTGGGCCTGACCTACAGTTTGAGGTGCAATTTTCTGTTCTCAGATGTATTCCTGTGCCAGGGTGGTTGTGCTGGCTGAGTTAGTGAAGCCAGTTTGAGGAAGGAACTTAAGAGAATTTTGCACATTTTTAACAAAATGACAGTCCAGAAGTACAAAATGGAGAGGAAAAGTGCTACTTGGGACAAGGTGCTCTGTTCTGCCAGCCTGCTCTGTCTCTTTGAGGGGTCTTCAGTATTTCTGGTAAAAGCTGTCATCTTCCACTGCCACACCGAGCATTTCTTAGCAGCCAGCCTTCAGGTGCACTTCAGTGTTTGAGCATTGCTTTATGCTTAGCTAGAGGGGTTAGCTGCAGCATGGAAAAATTCTTGCTTTGTGCTGAGCAAGCTGTCGCTGCTGCATTTTGAACTCCTCTGTGGTAACTGAGTGGAAGATCTGGCCATAGCCTCTTCCAATTGAATTCCTGTCTCTACATAGTACTATTAACACTTGTCCAGTAACGGGCAAAACAACGCTTGCGGGAATCTCTGCTAAAACATAAGAGAAGGTGGCAGTTTGCCAGAGACAAGTGAAATGGGCAGGACTGGGCAGTAATCCCCCTCTTCCCATTGCCAGCTGTCCCCGGAAAATGCGTATGACGTCCTGTGCGTGGCAGACATGTACCTGCTGCCCGGGCTCAAGCGCCTCTGCGGCAGGACCCTGGCTCAGACCCTCGATGAAGACAATGTTGTCAGCATCTGGAGGATCGCAAAGCTGTTCCAGCTGACCCGCCTGGAGGACCAGTGCACTGAGTACATGGCAAAGATCATTGAGAAGGTAGAGCAAACCCTCCCCGCTGCACTCATCCCATGTCCCCGAGAATCTGACTGCCCAGTGAGCCATGAGCGCAGCAGGTTTGATGGTTGCACTGTGGTCTGCAATAAAAGGTTGCTTGCTCTGGTTTAATAAGCTTCCTGAAAATGAGCAGCTGTTAAGTAGCAAAGCACACAGTGAGTTAGGACAGAGGATGAGGAGTGTGGCAGTACCTGATGTCACTGCAGGAAGCCAAATGCAGGTGTCTGTCAGCACACCCCTGTGGACCATGGGGTGAAAAGCCTGCACAGAAAGTTCTGCGAGTTCTGTGGGCAGGTGACTTTCACTGAACTTTCAGTCACCGTGCCCAGAGCAACAACAGTGTTGCCTGAATACACCAGTTGCAGCCTGGAGAGCCTAGTGGGGTATGCAGGACAACTCTGTGCAGAAAATGTTTTTCGTGTTTGCTGGTGAGAGTTCTTCCTGGCACAATGCTATGGAAAGGAAAAACTCATGTGAGCTTTACTCTCCTCCAGGACTATTTGTCTAGGTAATCCTGCTCTGGCAGGGAGGTTGGACTAGAGTGTCTTTCTAGGCCCCTTCTAACCCTAGCATTCTATGATTCTATGACAAATCCAACTCCAGGGTTTCCACAAGGGAAATTTTCTGTTGAGCAGCCAGAAATAACGAATCTAACACTGAAGTTTTCTTCATGGGCCTTCATTTAAGTGCTATCCTGAGTGATTATAGCTTGAAGTTTCAGGAGTCATGGAGAAAGCTGCCATACAGAAGAATAAACTAGAATCTATAGGGTGCTTTTATCCCAAGATAGATATTTATAAATGGCTTGTACAGTTCATGTGGGAATGTAACATTTTCACCTGCATCTTGAAAGGTGTGAAATTCTTTTTGGCATGTGAAAACAGCTAAGGAAATTATTCTGGATCTGTTATTTTGTTCAATGTCTAGTTTAGGGGTGATAGACACATCAGCAAGCACCCAGATTCCTGCTTCTGAAAAAGGCTTTTGGTTTGAAAGCTGATGAACATCCCAAGTGGTAATCGACCAAGGCAGGGCTTTGCTTGTGTGCGCCCCTTGCATTCCCCTTCTCTAGCCTGTGTAGGTGTCCGCAGACCCAGTACTGACAATGTGCTTTCTGAAGGGTGCTGGCACAAATTGAGGCACCCGGCTGTTCAAACATCATCGGCTGCCAGCATCTTGTGGAGATGAACTGATGATGGCAACAGGGAATGATTCTGGCAGTGTGTGTAGTGTGGAGCAGGGCTCAGCAGCCTGCCATGCCCAGGCACAGCTTCAGCAGCACAGACAGACGGAAGCTGCCTCACCCTCCAGCACACCACATGTTCCTGGGGAACTCGATGCAGAATCTTTCATGGGTGACCTGATTCTGTCAGGTCAGGTGCAGAACAGAGCATCTGCCTTGCTGTCATATGCTGCTTGGCTGGTGGTGGTGGGCCTGAGAGCCATGGTGGGGATAGAATCATCCATGGCTCCTGGTTCTGAACTGGACACAAGCACCTGCTGTCTTGCCTGCTGCAAGACCTGTTTCCTCAAAGTTTCTGGCAGCATCTCCTGGTTCCTGCTGGGGAGCCTTTCTGGAGGGAATATTGTGCATATTCATGTGCTCCAGAAGCAGAGCTGCAGACATTTAGTGGGTATCACAGTGCAGTGTTTGAGGTGCAGGTTGCTTGCAGTTATGGCTATTTATTGTGGGAATATCACTGTCTTTTTAGGAGGAATGGCAGGATGTGTCTCCAAGCAGCATCTGTAGGAGACTTAGGAAGATTTGGGTATCCCTACGCCCTTTTATTCTGTGGGATCCATCAACAATGTCTGAGCCCATTATCCCAACCCTTTACATTCTTTTATCTGTCTTCTTGTCTTCCTAATGGTTCTCTTGTCCACCCTGTCCAGCTGGTGGAGCTGGAGGAGTTTGTGGCTGCTGTGAAGGAGAATGCAGAGGCCGTGGAAGAACGGCAGGAGACTGACTCCATTCCTCTGGTCGATGACATCCGCTTCCACATCACCAGTAATGTGCAGACTTACAGTGCCATCGAGGAAGCCAACCAGAAACTTGAAGCTCTGGAAAGTCTCCTGGCCAGTATAGGGCTTGAATGCTGATGTGTGCAAACGCTGCCTGTCATAAGCAGCCTATGTAAGTCCTGCTGGGTTGGCTTGGAGTGCAAGAACATTTGAGTCTCTGAATGTCTCCCTTCTGTTTCTTTGTCCCCATCGACTTTTGGGCATGGTTTATTCTTAATTTATTTATGTCTGGATATATGCATATCTGGTTTGTGTTTGGTTTTATTTTGTTTGTTTGTTTTGTTTTTCTTTTCAGAAGTAGCTCCTAAAGCTTAGTCCAAATCAGTAGCTGCTCCTTTGTACAGTACAATGGATATAGGAGACTGTGAGCTGTTGGGGGTGGTAAGGGAACTCTTCTGGTGGACTGCCTGGTGTTAGGACCCATCCTTCTGTTGCCCAATAACACACTTCTGAAACTGGTTCATGGCAGGATACTTGTCTGCTACCAGCAGAGGAAGAAAACTGGATTAAACTCCAAATAAGTGTATCAGAAGGCAAGTGGTCTTTCTTTTGCTGTCAGCATTATTAGATAGGCAAAGATGGACAGCGCTTCCCTAACGAAGACAGGAGTACTTTGCTTTGTGGAAGGCAATATCTTCATCTGCTGGTCTAGTTCCTAAATGAGAAAAAACAAAGTGATTCCAGGTCTTTCCTAGCTTTTCATTGCTTTGAAATGTTAAGAATTTAAAAGCTTTGCTTGCCTAACAAACATCTGTGGGAATACAGTAGAGACTAGAATCCTTCCGTTCTTAGAAAGCAGTAGCTTTCAATGCATAAAAAAAGGGAGAGCACCACTTTTCTTCCTCATGGGTGAAAGGAATCACCTTGTTCTTGGAAAGAGCACTTTTGCCTTTCTCTTTGCCCATTGTGGTAGAGCAAAACTGACTTGATGGTGGGTCAGGGAAGAGGAGTCACTAGAAACATCTTTTTTTTTTTTTCTTTTTTTCTTTTTCTTTTTCTCTTTTTTTTTTTTCTTTTTTTT
>JAOEGS010001371.1:0-16327 GCA_025447755.1 Corythornis vintsioides | reverse complement strand
ACTGCCCTGAACACCCTGACAGACACTGCTGAGCTCCCCCCTCAGTCTCCTCTTCTCCAGGCTAAAGAGCCCCAGCTCTCTCAGCCACTTTCACTCAGCACCCATCAACCCGCATGTGCCCATGAGCAGGGGGGTCACCGGGCATCCCTTGCTTCGCTCTGCAGTGCCAGGACCAGGCTTTATCCCCCTGGCACAGCACCCGGCCGGAGCAGCCCCCCCTCGGCAGGTCCTTGCGTTTCACCCCGCTCACATTCACAGCTACGGTGACAACTCCCAGGCGCCCCCCCCCCTCCCCTTTTCCACTCACGACTCCCCCTCATTCAAAGCCTGTGTCCTTTTAAGCTATTTTTTTCCCCCTCCTATTCATTTCCCGGACGCCTCTATCCTTTTCTCCTGCCTAGCCCCTCACCCGGAGCAGCTGCTATGCTAATAAGCATGAGGCAGAAAAGGGAGTGAGCCTTTGCAGCGGCTGGGGAGGAGAGAAAGACCCCAGAGCCCTCCAAATGCTAAATAAATCCAAGGTTGGAGCAGCATCCCCGAACAAAGAGGCCGGGCCTCCCCCCTCTCTTCCCCTCTTCCCAATTCCACCACCTTTTCACATTCAAATCCATTAAACAGCGAGCAGAAAGACCCCGAGTATTCATAGCATTGCATTAAAGAGAAAGCCCCGTGGTCCCTCTCCATCCCGGCTGGGTGGAGGGAAGGGTTCTCCATCCACACCAGGGCTGGGAAACGCTGGGCTCTGGCCCCTCAGCATGGAGGAAGAGGGACAAAATCCACCAGCCACCCCAAAAGGAGAGGAGTTGCCTCCACCAGGTCTCTTCCCTACCTGGGACCCTTGGGCTTCTCCTCTGGGGTGGAGCTCCTGGTTCTGCAGGTGGCCTGGGCTGCTGCTGGGGCTTGGATGGAAACCATCATGGGGTGGGGATGTCTAGGGGTGCAACATGGTGGGGACCCCCCTCTGCATCCTGCCTGCTAATGGGCAGAGTTATGGCAGTGACAGGGCAATGGGGACATTCCAATCTTAGGATGGTGAAGATCTGCCAAAGACAAACCCAAAGAGCAGGACTCCTGGTCTTGGTGAAGAGGGTCCTTGAAGGGTCAGGCACAGCCAAGAGCCCCTGTGATGTGCCCACCAGCCCCTAAGCAAGGACCAGCCACCTCTGCCTCACCATGGCAGGGATCCCCTCGTGCCAAAACTGAGGATTTCCTACACATTTTGCCCTAGAGTAGGAGCAGCTTTTTGGTGCAGAGACGGCAGACCTGGTTCCCTGAGCAAGCTGAGGCAGTGATGCAGGTGGATGTGTAGGTGGGCTCCATGCCAACTGCTGAGGCTGGTGACAAGAGGTGAGATGCCTGAAGGGATCTGGCTCTTCTCTGGAGCAGGAATAGATGGGCAGTATTTTCCTCTGCCTTCTGGGATGGAAATGGAAGTGCAACCCAGGAAGGATTTTTATGCTCTGGTACCATGTTTCTGCTGGAGTCACAGGAATCTAGGAGATGGGGCTTTGAGTACCAAATATATAAATACATGTTAAATTGTGTTACAGAAAGTTACAGAATGTCAGGGGTTGAAGGGACCTAGAAGATCATCTAGTCCAACCCCCTGCCTGAGCAGGGGCACCCAGACCAAGTCACCCAGGAACAGATCCAGGGGGGGCTGGAATGTCTCCAGAGCAGGAGACTCCACAACCTCCCTGGGCAGGCTCTGCCACCCTCACTGGGAAAAAGGTTTTTTGTGGATTTTAGCATGTGAGGATTGAAGCTGAGTGATGCCAACTGGACCATGGAGTCTGTGATGGTCTCATGAGGTGATCAGGAGGCAGCAATAACTGGGACCCTGGTTGGTGGGTGGGATTCAGCTTTGACCCTGTGGTGCCAATTTGAGTCAGTGTCTGGGCTCCTTCTGCTGCTTGAGGTGTCCTGTCCAGGTGCAAGTCCTGTCCTTTTGCTGATTGAGGTGTTCTCTCCCACCACAGTAACAACACGGAGGGGGCTGTGCTGCTCTGGCTTCAGTGCACTGAACTTGGCAAGGGGGGTGCTCTTGGCCAGGGAGAGCAGGTACCAATCCTGCATATCCTCTGCCCTGGGGTCTGGAGGCCATCCCATCTCCTAGACTTGCACAGATGTTCTGAGCATCCTGGGGTATCTCAGCTGGCATTATCTTTTGGTGCCTGAAAACATTCTGTATCAGTGCAATCAAGAGTCTGGCAGGTGATGGAGGCTTCCCTTACAGACCCCCATGTGCTCAGCCATATTCCACCTGGGCTCCTGCATCCATGCTCATGTGGTCACCAAGGTTCCATCCCAACCATTGCAGATGCTTCACAGCTTTGGGATGCACGAGGGGTCAGAGCAGCAAGAGATTTAGATGAGAAGATGGGGAGAGGCAGGAAAACCCTCAGGAAATGACACAAACAACATGAATGGGAGCTCAGATCCCTGTCCCTGCAGTGCAGGGCCCTGTGGTTGTGTTCATATTGTCCTGAGGTGTGTCCCTGCCTGGCAGCCTGGGCTCCCAGGATGCTCCTGGCACTGTGGGGTCCCGGGGGGGGGGGGCGGGGGGGGGGGGGGGGGGGGGGGGGGGGGGGGGGGGGGGGGCTTCCCAGCTGATGTCTGGGGGCTGTAGGGCTTTGCTGAGCCACTCTGTCCTTGCTCCCCACTGAAGACCACCAGCTCCTCAGCCTGGAAACATCTTGGCATTTTGGGACCCTTCAGGGTTCTAACCAGGGATATGTTCCTTCAGAAATAGTTCTCTGGGCTGAATGTCAGCAGAGACCCAAAGAGGCTTTGAGAACAACCTCCCCCCATCCTGGGAAGGAAACCAGCTCCAGATAGCCTGAGTCCCAGTTCACAGAGGAGGGGGGTGTCTCCACCCCTCCCATAGGGAACCTGTGTGTGCAAACACCCAGCACAATAACAACACGGAGGGGGCTGTGCTGCTCCAGCTTCAGTGCACTGACCTTGCCTTGGCCAGACAGCAGGTGCCAATCCTGCACTACCCTGACCAGGGGACCTGCTTCTACCTGCTCCTCACCTGAGGTGAGACATGGAGGGTGACCTGGCATAGGAGAACCAGATGCTACTGACACCACTGCTCTGCTTCTGGGTGACTCCCCATGTGTCTCCTCATGGGTTTGGTCAGTGACAGGGGCCCATCACCGACCATCGCCCTTGGAGCCCCCTTGTTCCTGGTATGACCCCAAGCCCATGCCCCACCATCTCACCCTGATCCAGCCTCTCCCAAAGACCAGCCCCAGCAGCAATATCCACCCTGCTCCAGAAGCAGGTGGAACAGCCCAAAGATCAGAACTGACAAGTCCTTCATCAGGCACACACTGGTGCTATGGGGTAAATGGGATGAGTGGGATGGATGAATTCCAGCCATCTGCATGGTTGCAGGAGGTGCTGAGGAGGTCTGTGAAAACTATGGATTTGTGCAGGAGACTTCTATGAGACCACGTGGTTGACGAGCAGTGAGGCACCACCATCTCTGACACCAAGGCTATGGCTGGAAGTGTCCCAACCCTTCTTCATGTGTGCAAGACCTGCTGCATGCTCCAACTGAGCATCAGTGCCTGCAGCTGTTGCTCCAACCCTGCAGGATGAGGCCCATAGCTCTGCTGGAGTGAGGGCTGTGAACATCCCAGAGACCTGAACTTCTCCACTTCTCCCAGGCTGGTCCAAGGAATGCTCCAGCTGCCTCCTCATCCTCATGAGGCAGTCTGAGGACACTGTTCTGGGCTGGCCTGGCTGACCCAAGGGACCTGTGAACACTGTAGCCCTGCTGTCCTCCCTCATGGCTGCACCCCGAGAGGCTGTAGAGTGGTGGAACCATCCCAGGCAGGTCTACCTGCAGCAGCAGGTGGGACAGCAGTCTGGGGCATCCCTCTGACAGGCCAGCCAGGGAGAAAGGTCCCTGCTTAGCAATGCAGGAATGCAGGTTGGGCTGAATGCGGCAGAGGCGGGCCTGATCTGGTGCCCCACTAAGCTCCCATTCTTTCCCAGCCGGTGCATCTTGTATTCAGGCTGCCTGCTCCTAAGCAGAGCGTCTTTAATCCTTCCCTTGTCTCCTCCATTCCCTTTCAGGCCTTTGGCCAATGGGAAGGGGATGAGCAGCTCTCTGCAGGAAGGAAATTAAAAGCGAGGAGGAGGATAGGGAGGAGGAGAGCGCGGGGAGGGGGACTTGGAAGGGGAGACAATCCTGGAGTGGAGATGCCAGTCATCAGGGTCTCAATAGCCCCATTCACCCTGCCCAGCCACACAGAAAATCAGGGTCACCAGGATCCATGCCCTGCCTGGAGACAACTGTTGCTTTATTCTTTTTAATTGCTGGAAAACGCAGAAAAGTTCACTTGTGTGTGTGGCTGGCTCCGGTGGGGGCTGCGCCGGGGGGCGCGGGCGGGACAGGGCAAGGCCGACGAGCAGCCAGGGGGGACACAAAAAGCCACCCCACGTGAGGGTGGAGGCAGCGACCTGGAGAGGCAGAGGAGCCATCTGTACGGCTGGGCAACCACCCCAGCGGGCGTCAGGATAGGGACGTGGTGGCATCACCCCCTGAGCACACATGGCAAAGGTGCCCTGGGGGTTTGGGGTGGAAGGGACGGGCCCAGGGCAGAAGAAGGGCCTGTGTGGACAGACACATGTGGGAATATGGGTGGGTGTCCTCAGATCTAGCCTAAAGTACAGGCACCCACACAGGAGCACCCAGTGGCATGTTGCTGAGGATGCCAACACACAACCTAGTTGGACATACAACCTTGCCACCTCCACCTTGAGACCCTGCTCCAAGTGCCAACCCAGTCAGGTGCACAGCTCCACCCAAGGTGAAGCTCCTTCTGCACCCATGCAGTCAGACTCAGGGATGGCCTGGAGGGCACATGAACAGCCTCAGGGCTCTGGGGAACCAGCTATCCCAGAAGGTCTCGTGCTCTATTACCCACCTCTCTTGCTGTCCCGTTTCCCCAAAGGTGGCCGAGCACCAGACCTGAGATACAGATCACCATGGGGCATCAGCAGTCCAGCTGGTCTGCACCAGCAGGTCCATAGCTGCCATCCAGCTCTGAGGGGTGATCAGTGCCAGGGGGCAGTGAGAAGAAGGACACAAGTGCCTGGGCCACAAATGGAGCCAGTCCTGGCCTGTCTCCATCAAGGACACCTCTGCCCATCCTCCCCCAGGCCTCCTGTGAGCCCGGGGGGATTTGTGCCTGTTGCAGCCCTCAGATTAGGTTGCACTTCTCTCCCTGGTCCAGCCTTTGCATTGCTTTGCTCTGCACTTTGCCACACACCCAATTTTTCTTTCTGCGGAGCACCAGAGATGTGCTGGCCCTGCTGCTGGTCCTGCCTGCTCTCATCCTGCAGCCTGTCCTGCCCACTCGGTGACTCACAGAACATAAGGCAGCATCCTCTGGGGTTTCCATGATATCCGTGCCCCTCACCTAACATACCCTTCTACCACCATCCCTGACTACCTTCTTGGCTGGCATGGAGATGGCAAGCCCAGTGGAAGGAGATCAGGCAGGAGCTGGCATACTGGCCAGCCTGTGAGGAACCAGAGACTCCCCTCTGTCACAGCTGGACTGATGGAACTCAAACACGTCGGGGTAGAAGCAGAGCCCCCCAAGTTTAGGAGCACCCAGTGGCCAGGAAGAAGGATGTGAAGAGTGAGGAGAGGCAGTTCTGTGGAGCACAGAAACTCCCTGCAGAGCACAAGCATCCCATGCTTTCACATCAGTGCTGAGAGCACAAGGAGAAGTGGAAAGCTTGGAAGCCTGAGATGGCATCATGCACCAGGACCAAAAGGATGGCAACCACCAAGGTGAAGGGATGCCCTGGCTACCAGCTTCCTGAGAGTGCCAGAGGAGGGCTGTGGTTAGGAAGGAGACTGTATAGAGTGAAACAGTGTAGGAAGAAGTGCATGAAGAAATATTTGCAGGTAAAATCTGCAGACTCCAATAATAAAAAGGCAAAATTCAGATTACACGTGATGAGAATAGTAAGTCATCTGGAAATGTTACATGAGACTAGAGAACATGTGAGATCCAAGAATGGAGGTGGGAGATTCCTCCCCCCCCACATATAGACCAGCTTCAAGATGAGATGGAGAGATACAGTTTGTGGTGCAGTAAATGAAGCCTCTTGGAATGACAAGATCCAAAACCCACAAGCAAAGATGCTGGACTGGGTTGGACCTTGGGTGCTCAGGACCAGGGTGAAGAGGAACTGGGGGAACAGCCACACTAAAAACCACAGCACTAGCAGGTTTAACAGTGCAGTGGGACAGAGAGAGACAAATATATCCCATAATAATTTGAAGGCAACTATGTAGAAATGGACCATACTATCAAAAATACAGCAAACCATAAGAAACTGAATAAAACCTGAAGGGTGTAAAATGGGGCTTGAGAAGCCTGGGTAAAATGTGCCACAACTCCAAGAGAAAATCAGGTGTTTCAACAACCTTCCCTGGTGTGATGGGAGAGCTACACAGAGGCAGCTGGCAAACACAGCTCGGGCACAGAGATCTTGTCTAGGAGAGCACCCAAATCATGGCAGTTCTGCTGGGAACAGGAGACAGAAAGATAAAAATGGCTATGTGGGGTACCCTGAAAAAGATGCTACAGCCAGTTGAGGAACATGCCCTTAAATCTTCAAAGGCAGAAAGCCAACTAGGAGCTGAGGGGACGCCTGGGGTGTAATGGGACCCTCATGAAGCAGCTCAGTGTTTTCCCCTGTTGGCCAACAGTTAGGGGGAATGTGCCAGGCTTGGCACATGTGCTGCAGCAGGTTGCTCAGAGGAGCCAGACCAGTTTGAGGTATCTCCAGAGGAAGCCCCAGACCGATGGGATGTACTGGCCACAGCATGCCCCCAGGACACATGGTGTTTGCTTATGACTGGGAAGAACTTACCTATGAAAGCCAGAGGTTGCCTCTCCTTTCAACTGGGCAGCAGGCTGGTGGACAGTGAAACTCAGCTATGGAAATAGGATGCTGGGAGCTAAAACATGGAGATTCTCATTGCCATAGCAGCAGGGAGATAACAGAGCCTGTACAGAAGGGTAGGATTGCTGTGTCTGTGGCTGAACACTGAGCTGGGGAGAAGCTGGCAGGGCTCTGAAAGGAGACACCTTAAGTACAGAGGATCCAGAGAACATAATTTGTCTGGATTGTCAGAAAGCTCCTAAGGCTCCACATCAACAGTTATTAAGAGAAATGAGCTTGCTGTGGCAGCAGAAGAAAGGCTCTTCTGTGAACTAAAAGGTGGTCAAAAGATCAGAAGTAACATGTAGGGCCCTTCAGGATGGAAGACAGTCAACTCTGGGGTCCCTCAGACCAGTCCTGGGACCAGAATTATATGTGACATCTTCACCCATCCCTAGGATAAGGCAGTGAACAGGGAAGTCTTCAAGTTCATGGATAACATCGAGCTCTTCTGAGTGGCCAAAGACTGTATTGATGGCAGAGAGTTTCAGGGGGACCTCACAAAGCCAAGGGGGCAAGGTGTTAGCAGGTGAGCTTTGGTGTGGAGAAATGAAGGTGAGAAGTGGTCAGAGTGGGGCATTGGCATGGAGCTTGGCACGGGTGGTTCAGCTCAGGAGCTGGGATCCATCAGAATTGTTTATGTGCAGCAGCAGCCAAAAAGAGTCTTCAAAATGTTATGTGATCAAGAAGGGTTTTGGGAACAAGATGGGAAGTGTTCTGTAGAACCCAGAAAACCTTGGTGAGCCCTCGCCTTGGGTGCTGTTTGCCTGAGCTCTGGTGTTCACAGCTCGAGCAGGAGATGGAGGAGTTGCCTTTCTCTGGGCCTGCTCTGTGACAACCAGGGAGATGAAGCACCTGCCGTATGAGAGGGCACTGGGAAGGCAGAGACTCCCCTGCTTGGAAAGGGAAAGACCAAAGGGAGGACAAGACTAAGGCTTGCAAAATGATGAATGTGGTAGACAAGATGAGCACTGTAGCACTCCAGCAATCCCTGGGGCAAGGAGAGTTGCCAGGTGATGAGTTTAAAACAGAGAAAATACAAAACTTCTTTACATCCCAGGGGTTAAATGTCTCAAGGTCACTGCTGCCAGGGGAAAGGAGATAGCCAACAGTGGCAGGGTCGGAGAGGAACTGGACAAGCTCACGGACAACACCAAAAGGATGAGGCAGGAATGTCTCTTCTAACCCATCATACAGCTGGTGGGCAGTGGGAGAGGATGGGAGCCAGCCCATGGAAATAAATAACATCTCTTTTCTCCACTGTGGGACACTGAGTCCTGGTGGCCCTCACCTTTGAGGAGTCTGCCTGATGTGCCACCAGCCACCAAGTTAGGGCACAGGGCCTTGGGGTGCTGCTTGCTATGCCTGGTATTCCCCCAAGTTCTTCCATGTGTGACCCCATGCCAGCCCCACTGTGCCTTCCCCACCATGCCAGCCCCACTGTGCCAGCCCCACTGTTCCCCCACAGCACTGCCAGGCCCCCATGGAGACTGCCGGGGGTTGGGGCCTCTCAGTACCAGTGGGGTCAGGGGAATTTGGTCTGCAGGACTTTTCTGGTGGTTTCTCCCTACATTTGATTTACATCCATACTGCTCTGAAACCAAAGTGTTTGCTAAACTTCCTGAAAGATGGCAGCTCCTGCAGGACTGCTGCTGCCCCATCTCCCTGACAGAGAATCCATAGGAATGCTCCTCCTTGATCACCCAGACTTGGCTGCCCTGGCTGCCACTACCCGAGGCTGCCATGCATGGGACCCCCAAGCCCAGGGCCCCGAACCTCGGAGTCCCAGCAGCCCCCCTCCCTGGAAAGCCATGTCCCACAGAGGTTTCATCACAACTCTGGCAGCATGGGGGGTTTCTCCATCCCTGTCCCTGGGAAAACAGTCATTCAGTGACCTCTCACAAATGCATCTGCAGGCTCAGGGATGGGCACAGTGAGTGTGCTGTCAGAAGCGAACAGGGAGATGAGGACTGTGCTGCTTCCATGTCCTTTCTCAGCACAGGCAATGTGCACACAATTAGTGACCTCCCGGGCCCACAGTCACAGCCATGCACTTGTGTTCATGTGAATAGAAGTCTGGGATGGAAGTGTCCCAGGCCTGCAGCTTCCCCAGCTCTTGCACCTTGGAAGGGAGCAGCTCCCTCCATTTGCCCTTAGCCCCAACAGCAGGAGGACATGAGCCGAGCAACAGCTGTGGAAGGTTGGCCAATGTCAAGGTAGTGCATCTTTCTCCTTCCTCTGCCAGGTCCCAGAGTGGGGAACAAGTGTGCCCAGTAAAGAAGATTGGTCCCCAAGGAAGAGCATGTACTGCGTTATGTCCTGCATTATTCAGCCCTGTGTCCACCGCTGTTTGGGTGTATTTGTCCCCACAGGGTATTTCTGTGCACAAGTTCTGTTCCCTGCACAGGCAGCCCCAGTCCCGCTTCCCTGGCCACTGCTTCTTGCCTGCCAACAGCCCCAGGACAGCTGGAGCTCTGGCCCTGCCATGAGCAGCCAGCAGGGATTCCGGCCTTGCAGATCTCCCAGGGGTGGTTCCCACTGCCTGTTGCTGACAGTCCCTGCTGCCCATCTCTGCCAGTCCCCACCACCCATCACTGCCAGTCCCCACCACCCATCGCTACCAGTCCCTGCTGCCCATCGCTACCAGTCCCCACCACCCATCACTGCCAGTCCCTGCTGCCCATCGCTGCCAGACCCCGCTGCCCTTTGCTGCCAGGACTGGAACGTGCTTCTGCCCCGCCGCCGAAGGAAGGGCACCGCGGGGAGCACAGCAGGGTCCCCGCGCCCGCCGGGTGCTGCAGCTCGGCGGGGCCGGAGCGGGGCCAGGAGCGGGGCCGGAGCGGGGCCGGAGCGGGGCCAGGAGCGGGGCCAGGAGCGGGGCCGGAGCGGGGCCAGGAGCGGGGCCGGAGCGGGGCCAGGAGCGGGGCCAGGAGCGGGGCCGGAGCGAGGCCGGAGCAGGCCCGGGCTGTCTCATTCCTTGCCGTCGGCTGCCACCTAGCGCTGGAGGGCCCGGGACAGCGAGAGCCCTGCTCAGGACGGGATGCTGAGGCGGCCCAAACTGCCCCTCGCTCCCGTGGGCTCCCCCGAGGTGGCACGAAGCCGCGTGTGTGCCGAGCTGCTCCCGCCTTCCCTGCCCGTCCCGGTGCCTCCACGGCCGCGCATCCACCCACGGCCCGGCGCGTTCACCCGCTGGCGGCCAGGGCACAGAGGAGGGTGAAAGTCCAGCCAGCCATTCCCTGTCCGTCACAGGCCTGGAGGGCTCCTGCCCTTTGCTCTGTTTGCCATTGCCCTCGGGCTGTTTGGCCTCAGTTAATCATCCCTCGAGGGCAAACAGCGCTGTGTGCCCCACCGCTCTGGGCTGCGGGGTGGGTGACACCCAGCTGGCGCCCAGGCATTGACTAGCCTGGGACCTCTGTGGAAGGGGGTTCCAGAGAGGGAGCAGACAGTGCAGACTGTTCTCAGCACACACTAGTCAAGATCGGGCAGCACTGGGAACCACTCAGGCATCTCCTCTCTGCAGGGTCAGGCAGCTCTGCCAGAGCTGGGGGCACCATCAGGGCTCTTTGCAGGATGCCAGGGCAGGATATGGATCCCATAATAAAGGCAAGAATAAAAGAGATGGGCAGCCCCCAGTCCCACGTCTGGGCCAAGAGGTGGTTGTAGGAAGAGGTGAGGGTGAGGAGCATATCCTGGTGCAGAGGGAGGATGGTCCCATCTCCTCCTGCCCCGTAAGCCAGTTCTCTGCAAACCCTGACCACCGCCAAGGGCAGCGGTGAGTGCCGGGGCCACAAGGCACAGGTCACTCAGGGCCATCGGCTGCCTCACACCCCCTGGTTGGCCCCCCCAGCCAGCCTGGCCAGCCCCCCTGGTCTGAAGGTCAGCCTGCTGCGCAGTGCAGGCAGCACAGAGTCCAGGATCTCACCGGCACGCTGGGGCTCAGCGGCACTCTGAAGCCACAAGCCATGATGTTTTGGGGTCTCCTATCCCTCCTTCTCTTCACCGTGGCCAGTGGGACCCCCATCAGGGACCAGGATGAGGATATCCAAGTGCAGGAGAATTTTGAGGCCGAGCGGGTAACAGCGGCTTGCAGTCCCTTCATTCTGGGGGCAGAAGGGATGGGGGAAAGCTCTGTTTCATTTTCCTCTGAAAGAAGGGTGATATCACCTAGGCCCATGCCAGGCTGTAGGGGAGAGGTGTTGGCAGTGTGGCCCTCCCTGGGTGCTGGTCAGGGGGTGCCAGCCTGACAAGCCCCAGCCTTTGGGATGGCCTCACACCAGCAAACACCCAGGCAAGGTGGCTGGAGCCTGAGCAGCCAGGGCAGACGAACTCTGTGAGACCTCTGCTGATGTGCCCAGGAGTGGGCAGGGCCCGCAGGCAGCCCCAGCATGCAGGATGCCAGGCTGATGCCTCCAGCCCTGCCTGCTGGACAAGGAACCCAGGAAAATTCTGCGCAGCGCTGACGTGCTTCCCAAATCTTGCAGCAGCTCTGGCCTCGGCACCCTAAACCCAGTTGCTCTCTGGGACCTCAATACTTCAGCTCTTCAGAAAACCAGATGTCCCAGCTCAGTGAAGAGGGCTAGTGCTGGAGACATCCTTTTTTTCTCCCTGCAGATGTATGGGAAGTGGTATGACATCGCCATTGGCACAACCTGCACGTGGATGAAGGACTACAAGGAGAAGTTCAGCATGGGCACACTGGTGCTGGGCCCTGGCCCCAGCTCCAACCAGATCAGCACGGCCAGCACCAGGCTGCGGTATGGGGCACTGCCATGGGTGTTCAAGCCTCCTCCAAAGCCACCCCGCCCACGGGGGCTCTGGCTCCCAGGGGCTGGGGCAGGACACAGCCACTGCTTGCTCCAGCTGCACCAGAGCCCTGAGGAGGGGCTGGGTGGCTGGATTTGGCTCAAATACCCAATGCCTTGAGCAAGGGAATTTTTGGGGTCCTGTGACATGGCCTTGGTGTCCCAGGCATGATTTTTGTGCAATAACCAGGACAAAGATTCTTCCAAGCAGCTGATTGTTTTTCTCCTCCTTCCAGGCAAGGTGACTGCACGAAAGTCTCAGGAGAGTACCAGAAAACCAGCACCCCTGGCAAATACACCTACTATAACCCCAGTAAGTTGGGCTCACTGCCAACCTGCTCAGCCCCAAGAGCTGTGGCACAGCTGGGTGATGGAAACCAGTGCCAGGCACAGCTGGCAGCTGGGGATGGCGTTCAGGAGAGCAGGGGTCAGAAGATACTCCACAGTTTTGGTCATTTCCAGCGCAAGTACAGAGTGAAGTTGGGGGAAAGGAGATGTTTCAGCACTGTCCCTGCACAGGACTGGAACTCTGAGTTGTTCCAGCAGATCACTCCTGTCTTCACGGTCCCAAGATGGGGCATGGTCTCACCAGCCATGTTTCAGGAGCATTGGTGATATCTCAGTTGTTTGCAACCCTTGATTTCCAGTCCCCTTGGGCAAGAAGAGGCTGGTGAACCTAAAGGGAGTCAGGGTTGTATCACAAGTCTGCTTCCCAAAAATCAGCTGGTTTCTTGAATCAGCTGCTTGATTTCAGCCTCTGGCTCTGGGGATGTCTCATACTGCCTCATTTCTCACTGAGGGGCAGGAATGATGTTCCCTGTGTCTCTGTCTCACCTAGAATGGGACGTGTCTATCCAGTCCTACGTGCTTCGCACCAACTATGAAGAATATGCTGTCATTCTGATGAAGAAGAAAAGTAGTTTTGGCCCAAGCACCACTCTGAAGCTGTATGGTATGTCCAGCTATGGCACTTGAGGGCAAGTAGGCTTTGAGGTGGGCCAGTGCAGCTTGGAAACACCACCCAAGGGTACTTCAGATGCCTGGACCTTCAGGGACCTGACCATGGCTTTGGAAGTGCTGCCTTGGACCAGCTCATCTTTGGCCTTGCAGAGGTTGGGTCTTATGACTCAGAGCCACATCACACAGTGAGCACCCAAACCAGCCTGCTGTTTGAGGTGAAGGTATCCATATCTGCTTGGAAGAAACCCAGGCATTGAAGTGGCAGGAAATTCTGTCTTTAATGATTGAGAAACATTAAAACCACTTTTTCCAAGCCCTTGGTCAAGAATAACAGAGGAGAGGTTGGAAAGAACCAGGAGGCTGGTACTGGGCCTGCCTGCAGCTGTCTGAGCTTTGCAGGCTGTTGGGTAGTCAGGGGGCTGCATGCAGACCCCCTCCCATGCCAACTCCACTCATCACCTGTTTCCTTGCCCAGGGAGGAGTCCAGGGGTGAGGGAGGACCTCATTGAGGCTTTCCAGCAGCTGGCTACAGAGTTGGGCATCCCTGAAGACTCCATCTTCATCCTAGCCAACAGAGGTAACCCACTGTGATGCACACGCCTCTCCTGATGCCTGTCCCCCCCATCATGCTGCTGCACTGGGGCTGCTCCTTCTTGGCATGTGAGGATGGGTAGCTGGGGGAACGTTCAGGGTGGAGGAGGAGAGATGAGAGCTTTGGTAAGATGGGATAGGAAGGAGATAAAGCCACATATCAGTCAGGCTCCCACCAGCTTCCAATCATTGGGGTCCTTGCTGAGTTGCCAGATCAATGCACCTGAACTGCTGTGTTGGTACAGGACACCATGCCCCCAGTGTCCAGGTGCCCCTAGGACGTGAGGGTTCCTTGATCAGACTGGGGTTCAGAAGGTGCTAGCACGATGCTTGTGGGTGTGGGGATTGTAGGGTGATGCTCCTGTAAGTGGAGGGTGGACAGCAGTAAGAGGGGAAGAATGTTGGGAGTGAGGATGTCCCCTTCCCTGGGGTCCTTTGTACATGGTGCAGGACCACGGTGAGATGAGTTTGTCAGGACAACTCCCTTCTCACTCTGCTGATCTTCTCTCCTGTCATCTGGGACAGGTGAATGTATTCCTCAGGACACTGCAACTTCCCCCCAGGTGAGTGGATCAGCTGGGACCTCCTGAGATGGATCAAGGCTGGGGACATCCCTTCCAAGCCAAACCCACTAGAGACCCATTGTCCAGGGACCAGAATCCACGGGTAGAACATGTTTTGGGCACCTCCACTAACCACCCTGGGATATGTTCTGTCATCTCTGCCGACAGGCTTTGCAAGGTCAGGGGCATAGGCAGGTGCAGGCTACAGAGTGAGGGTCCTGGGGCCAGGGCTTGTTTCCAAGCAGAAGGCAGCAGCCCTTTCCTGCTCTGATTTTTTTAAGGGGTGAAAGCTGCCACATGCAGAACCTGCTGTCTCCTTGCCTGCCTGTGGCTGTCCCAACCAGGCTATAGGTGCCCTCTCCAGGGTTAGATAGGCAGCTCAACACCCCACTGGTCCTTCAGCTGCCATCACTGAGCACCTCCCAGTCTCACAGGGTTGAGTTTAGACATATTTTTGAGAGGGGATGGAACTTTCATAGGTCCAGAGCAGGGAACACACAGTTCCTCAGAGCAGTGACCAAGAGCAGAGATATCCCCAGCGCAAGGGGCACTTTGGGTGTCTTTGCCCACAGCACGTGGGCTTGCACCCTACCCAGGATGAGCCTACCCAGGAGGGATCAGTCTGTTGACCCAAGGTCAATGAATGACTGGAGACGGGCACCAAGGAGGTTTAGAGTCACACGAGCGGCAGTGCCCAGCAGCGCTGTCCCTGACGCAGCCCATCCCAGGGGCAGGGGCATCCAGAGGCGAGGACAGACAGGGTCTGACGGCACCTTTGCGTTCCCCTCCTGGCGCAGAGGGCGAGGAGAGCGGTGCTGCCCCCCGAGGAGGGCTCGGCCGCGGGACCCCTGCCCACTTACACCGGCAATAAGGAAGGTACGTCCCGGGGCGCGGCAGGGAGGCTGCTGGGGGGTCCCCGTGCCCCGCCTCCCCCTTCCCCTGACACTGCCCTCGCCGTGCCCCTCCGCAGACTCGTGCCTGCTGAGCCGGGACCCCGGGCCATGCAGCGGGATGCTCCCCCGCTTCTTCTACAACTCCTCCTCCATGGCATGCGAAACTTTCCTCTACGGCGGCTGTCTGGGCAACGGCAACAACTTCTACTCGGAGAAAGCGTGTCTGCAGGCGTGCCGGACCGAGGGTGAGGGCAGCGCCGGGCACGGACCCTGCTTTTGCTGGGGCATCAGAGGAGAGGCGAGAGTGGCCTCGAACCCCACGTGTCTGGCATCCATATGGGAGGTGGGGAGGAGCCCTGAAATCCCCCCTCCATCCTCAGAGCAGCCCCTGTCCCCGCAGCTGCCTGCAGGCTGCCCATCGCCCAGGGTCCCTGCCAGAAGCCGGTGACTCGCTGGGCCTTCGACGCAGCTCAGGGCAAGTGCATCACCTTCAGCTACGGAGGCTGCAAGGGCAACGGGAACCAGTTCTACTCGGAGAAGGAGTGCAAGGAGTACTGCGGGACCCCTCCGCTGCCAGGTACCCCCAGCCCGCCCCACACCGGGGCAGCCCCTGGCACCACCTCCTGTCCTGCACTGGGCTGGGTGTGCTGCATCCAGGGCTGTCCCGGATCTAGATGGGTTCAGGATAGGTGTATTCTGAATGGGGAGAAGCTTGGGATGGGTTTGTCTGAGATAGATCTGAAATGGTTGTGTGCTGTGGTCTGCTCTGGCTCGGAGACTCCAGACTGAGGAGTGTGGTCATTGGCTACAGACTGTACTGCACTGGGGGCTGCATCAGCTGCAGACTCACTGGGGCCAGGACTGACCAGCACAATGGTCTTGATCAACCCAAACAGGCCAGTGTGAAGTGGAGAGCAGTGGAGGTGACAGTGCCCAGGCAGGGGATGCTGGTGAGGGGATAGTGGCTGGAAGATTTGAAGGGTTGCAGGAGCTCTGACACCAAATAAGGACCAAAGCAGGGTCCCCTCTGGGAGTACACCCTCTGTGTGATGTCTCTCAGACCCTCCGGCTCTAGTCAGCACAGGGCTTTCCATACTGAACCTCCTTGGGAAACACAATGAGCACCACTCAGTCCCCAGGTGACTGCAGAAGCAGGTTTTCAGAACCAGAGGAAATCTTCCTACAGAGAGGGGCAAGCCCAGGGGTCTTCACCCACAGCCAGCCCTGGGTAAGCCTGCTCCCATCAGGGCAGGAGCTGGGGACTTACCGTGCCCCCATAAGTGGGAGATAGAGCCAGAGTAACATGGAGAAACATGTCTTAGAGAAGAGTTTTATCTTTTATTATCCCTGTCACCAGTGTAAAGTGCATTAACAGGGGTTTATACTGGGACTTGTACTGTGTAATATCTTCATTAATGATACTGACAATGGGATGGAGGCACCATCAGCAAGTTGGCAGGTGACACCAAGCTGAGTGGTGCTGTGGAAAGGCTGGAGGGATGGGATGTCATCCAAAGGGACCTGGATAGGCTGGAGA
>JAOEGS010001363.1:0-24199 GCA_025447755.1 Corythornis vintsioides | reverse complement strand
TGCCATAGTGGTTTAGATGTGCGTATTGCACATCTCTGTCATATCTTGGGAAAAAAAATCAGCGATTTCAGCTCGAGTGGCTGCACTTAGGGCCCTGAAAACCAAAGGAATTACCCCATAATGAACGAGAAGAGGTGTCTGTATTAGTATGTCAGTTCACTTGGTTAGTTTGAGCGGTTTTTCCCATATCCTCACGCTCTTCCATTTCATTTCCCCAAATAATTAAAGTCAATGCTTTGTTACATTGAAATATTACCAACTTTAGCTTTTGCTGACTTCGTTTCCACCATAAACTAGCAATCATTTTTATATGATTTAAGTAATAAATGGCAGGTTGTCAAAACCATGGAGTAATCATACCCAAAATTATACCCAGAAAGGCTTCCTCATTTCTATCTCTTCCTCCTCAGAGGTGTCAAACAACCCCCCAAACCCCCACAGACTCTTCCCTACTGTGCTTTTGACAAGAAAAGTTTCACCAGATGATCCTTGAGGTCCCTTCCAACCCGGTGTTCTATGATGCTGTATGATACCTGATTGCCAGCAGCTTAATTCGTAACACACTGTGTAACAGAAGGGAGAGAGGGAAATTACATCCTTGCTTGTCCTTTTTGAATCAAATTCTGACTTTGAACCCAGCAAAGCACTTGGAAAATTACAGCTTCTGCCGGAGAAACATTATCTTGTTCAGCCAGCGAGTAAGAGTTGCTGAACAGATGGGATTTCACAAGGGAGATCAACAGTTGCTCCCTCCCAGCACACTCCTTGAGGAAGCTGCCTCCTCGCTGCAGGATCAAACACAATCACCCACACAGAAATGTGGAAGTGTTTTGGCTCCAAAAGAAGGGGGAAAAAAATGCAGGGGTTTGTATTTGGTTCAGCTGCTGCCACAGGTTCTAAATGACCATAATTGTTCAGCAAAACATTATTTATTTATTTAGTATGTGGGCAAATTCTTTGCTTCAACAGGCATAGGGCTTCTTCTGCAGGATAGTCCTGCTCAAATTACTGTGCGGCATCATGAACACACTTGGGTACTGGCAGGACTGGAACCTGATTAGAAACCAGCCCAGGGAGAGCCAGCCTGTGCCTGTGCCAAGCCTGTGCTTTGACATCCCGCCAGCATTGCCTTGGCGGAGCGTAGGCAGAAACACACTCTGCAAACAGCTCTGCCCCAGTGACTTGGTTATAGTCACATAGAAAATCCTTGGCAGAGCTGTGAATAGAAGGAGGCAATGCTGTCCCACAGAAGAGAAGGAAGCCTCAGTTTGGCGGAATACTCCCTTCTGCCCAGAATCCCGAAGCCACAGGCTTTTTTGGGAACAGGGTTATCCTTTCCTGGCAAGGTCAAGCTCTTTGGTGCTTGTTCCTTCTAGAATGTATCCATCAGAAGTTCCCTGTAAACAGCAGATTTTTTTCTGTGATTAATTAAGGGTACATCTGCAGTGCATCAAGGGTAGCCTTGTGTATACCACAGTGCATTTTTATTGTCAGTGAGCCTCAAATGTTATATACAGTTTCTGTTGCTCTAATACAAGCATAACAGCTCTGTGATTCACTCAGATTTATGCTTGTTTCACACAAAGGCTCCTATTAAAAAAACTTCACATAATTCCTGCCAAGGAAGAATTAACTTAGAATGTTAATCAATTCATAGGAATAATTCCTAAATTTCAATGCAATATTTGGATCCCCATATTGTGACTGATAATGTGAACCAGCCTCCTGCCTGGTCATAGATAATTCTTCAGTTGTCCTTCACAGGTTATCAACACTGCTCTCTTCTGGGCAGATCATATGCTACTTTTAAAGGCATTCAAAGAAACTAAGCCATAAACCCTTGAATCTGCAAACCTCATGTGCTTGGTGGTGTGATCAGCAGAAAAGGATGCTGTTTACTTTTGATCCATTACTTCTGAAGGAGTTGGTGGCAGTGACAGAGTGCAGGAGGGCAGACTTAGATGATGCTCAGACCAGTGAAGCTCACAACCTTCCTACCTACCACCTGGCACAAAGGAAATGTTCCTTATGTAACTTCCCTCCTCTTCGTCCCTCTTTTGCATCTAAACCTTAACCCAGAAGTTTTTACATTATGGTGCATGTGTTTTGTAGGAATTCCCATCCCACTGCTGCCAGAGTTAAGTCCTTAAAATAGTGACTTCCCTTTAAGGGTAGGTATTTGGAGGTGCTCCTTGCAAAGGCATATGAAGACAGCAGAGTAGTGTTTCACAGGCTGAGGCATTCAAAGCGTTGCCTTATACCTTGTATTTTAGTGATCAAGGCTTCCCTACTTGTGTTTGCAGAGCATTTGTTGTTAAATAACAATACCAGAAAAAATTTCAGCCTTAGCAGAAATTAGTCTGGGTTGGCTTTCCACTTCCCAAAGCTGTGAAATATCTGCTGTGCCAAGTATGCTTAATCTAGCAGCAGTGCTGAAATGGGGACCAGTTTGCTGTTGCTACTTTTAGGGCAAAACAGGGGAAGGAGCATTAGGAGAAAGCCTTTGATAATATTTATGCCTGAAAGTATTTCCTAGACTGCCTGTGGGGGCCATAAGGGTTCTTCATCCATCCAAGAATGAAAGAAGTACCTTTATTATTTTGTATATCATAAAGGTGTCAGTTTTCTTGCCCAAGGTTCTTTTTGATGCCTGCAGTGAGGTAAAAAAAAAAAAGAAGAGTTGTTAGGGAGAAGCAAAGAACAATAGGATTAAGAAAGGTGTAAGGTGTGTGTGGATATAAAGGTGTGTGTGGATATAGTGTGCCTACTGCTTTTAAGATAGCACGAGTGAGTCTGTTCATGGAGAAATACAAGTGAGAAAGACTGTTCCAAACAAAGCTAGCAGCTTTGCTTTTTCCACAGCCACACAGTAAGTTTTTTTTAAAAAAAAAAAACAACCAAAAAACAAACCCTAACTGCTCTCAAAGCAGTTAATGGATGCTTTTTAGGAAACGTGAATGCAGCAGCATAGGAGATAAAAAAAAACAATTCTTGCTAGTAACTGGGTGTTGTAGTAAGTGGTGAAATTCCCACAATGTATGTGTCTTTCCTGGCTGGTGTGGTTTGTCATGCAGCCACTCATCTTTGTGTCTGTACTTTGTAAACCATGGCACACAAGTGTACCCTGCTTTGTTGGAGCTCTACTCTGCATGCCCTTGGCTTGAGCTACTCCCTTTTGACCCAAAAAAATCTGCTACTCCTTATGGAGGGAAAATTTAGATTAAGCAGATTTGGCAGTACAGAAATATACAGTAAGAAGTAAACATATGTGTGTGTATGTATAAATTTTTTAACCACAGCAAGTCTAAATTCTAACCTAGGCACAGTGTTTTCCAGGACTGGGCAACTCATCCAGCTAACAAGGTTAAGGAATGCCACCATCACATCCAGACAGCTTTGGTTCCTGTTACAACCAGATACCTGCAAAGCTAAGTCAGCCTTCACCTACACATGGATTGAGAGTCTGGGTGGGTAATGAAATGCTGAACTTGCTCCATATTTTTTGTCCCAGAAAATCACGTCATGCTTACATAATTGTAGTCTGCAGGCCTGATTAAACCTGTTCACGTGAATTGTTGTAACTGCTGCCAATGAACTTTGGAACAGACTCCATAGCAAGAAGAGAAATGTATTTTTAAAGGTAATTTCTTTTGTTCCCTGGAGGCTTCACAGCTTCACATCTGTGAAGGTTACTAGCTGATAGGACAAGTTACAAATGCACACGTAGTCTGGGAAGTGCCAGTATTTTGATTGTTCTCAGTATGACTGTGGCCCCGGGAGTCAAAGCACGCTGATAGGAGCAGCTATAAAAAGGAGCTCTAACACTTGCTGTGTACCACTGCTTCTGCCTGGAGAATCAACATCACCCATGGAAATCTCTGCAGAAAGGTTTTGCACTCAGCTGCTATCCTCCAGCTGCATCAGAAAAGAAGGCTCAAGGCTGTAAGTGACAGTGCTGGGAACAGCAGGGAAAGAGAAATGATACAGTATTACCCTCACTGTGAAAACCACTGAAAAGTTATGTGCCAAAAGAGGGGAAAAAAATATTTGAACATTATTAGCTACAAAGGTTCCTAAGACAGGGACAAGGACTTCCTTGGAAAAAGCAAGTATCACACCCAACAGTGTGAAACTAAGCAAACCAAAAAAGAGGTTTATAGAGGCTTATTACTTGATGAATCTAGCTTCAGTTAGGCTGCAACTCTATAAAATGTGTTTGTTATTTCAACTAACAAAATTATTTTCTAGATGGCTTTCTACTGTTTGTCTGTTGGGTGGGGTTCTTTTCATATCTGCCTGATTGATCATGAGGGGTGTGCTAAAAGCACTTTGAATTCACATTGATGATATTTACTTTCCTGGCTGCATGGAATAGAAGGCTTATAACTGGATTTTGAAATTTGGCAGGGAGAGCTATGCAGGGAGCAATAGGGGCTCCAGGAAAATGCAGGGCCTCCAGCTAGGTAGATCCACTTTGTTGTTGGTTTGTGCTCAGAACAGCTACTGAGCCTACCACAGACATGATATCAAAACGTTTTTACCTGAAAGGCAGAACTTTTAAGAAATCAGAGGTGGTGGGGAGAGCCCTTCAGAGTGATTTGAATGGGGTGGAGGGAGCTGATGCTGTCCTTGGAAAAAGATTGCCAGGGTCTTCCTCACAGACCCACACCACCATATCATCTAAGTTAGAGAAAACCTTGGGATTATTTTTTGTCAGTAATAATCTGGGGCAGCAGTCAAATAATTTCCATCATTTAAAATATAAAAGTACACTCTGTGACAAGTGCTAACAGGGCTTTAAGACCCGAGTGCTCTGGTACCCCCAAGAACCTGTGGCAACTTCACTCTTAGCTGAGCCTGGAAGCCCCATGTATATTGGAAAATGAAGAGGTAATGGCATAGAGTCTTGCAGAAAGGCAAGATTTAGTCAGACAAAAATGCTGGGTTTTATCATCTGAAAAATGCTGTGCATGCAAAGGCAATGGCCCCAAGCTAGTGAAATATGCTAGTGAGGTATTACCTCTGCTCACTACAAACTTTATGGAGTCAGACAAGCTATTAAGATCTGAAAATGAAGCAGAGTCTCTGGGTTGCTGGTGGGATGAGGTACTAAGTTTTGCACTTTGCCAGCAACATGCATTTCTGAACTACATCAAGAAGTTTTCCTCTTTATTACCATGATGCCTTTGCTGTGTTTTTCTCCTTTCCTGGTACTGTAGGAAATGTCCACCCTTTCTGCACTCCACAGCTGTTTGCTGGCTCAGAGAGCATCCTTGCAGCAGCCCCGGAGCAGCTCAAGTCACAACAGCAGCCCTGTAGCTCTGGGTATTGGGTGTGCAGAGGAAAAGCCATGGGCAAATACACTCACATAGATGTCCAGGCTCTTGCAACCCCCACCCATTCCCTGTGGGTGAGTGGGGGGACAGAGGTGGCAATGCAAGAGGAGGCTGGTGTTTACTTGAGGTTTTGAATCAGTGATGCACTACAATGCTCAGCTCATCTGTTCTTACAGCTTGTAGAGGCAAACACAATGTCAGAGCTCAGTCCTGGTGCAAACAGAACAGGCCTTGCCTGTTTGCTGGGCATTTTCAGTCTGGTAACTTAGAGAGCATCCTTCTGCAACACTGGAAATGTCAGAGGGGATGCTGCTATCTGCTTTGTAGTAATACTGGCAGCAGCAGCAGCTGCCTGCCCCTTGTGCTACCCAGTTCTCCAAGAGGTAGAGGAGCCTGCCTTCCTCCCCACTCCAGGCTCTTTCTGCAGCTGGAGTGCGAGCGGAGGGAAAAATCCCAAACTGTCCAGAGTGGAGTGGGTATTGCACTGGAGAAAAGAAGGGATGGAAAAATCCTCCTCCCACCCAATGTTATAGCTATTTGGGCACAAAATTGTCACCTCATTTGAGATTTACATCTAGAATGCAGCATGTGTGTGCATTTTGTATAGATGATCAAAATGGTGTGTTGAAAATGTGGGGGTTTTTTAATGTCTGAGTGCTTGCTTTAACAAAATAGCAGTGAAGCTTCAGGATGGAAAGATTACTATGTTACAGAAACCTCTGTTTTAGGGTTTTTTTTCCCAGGAATTAATGAGCAGCTGCACGCTGGAAAGACACTCCAACTCATGTGGCTCTCAGGAGGGCTCAGAAATCTTTATTGAAACATAAATGGAAAATTTGATGCACTGAGTAAGTTCTTTATGTTTCTTGGAAACACGTGATTCACATTCCAGCCTGATTTTGTAGCCATTGGATGGGACAGAAATGTAAGGGGAAAGGTAGGAAAGTGGAAAGGAAGAGAGGGAATTCAGCAATAGGAAATGTGTGTGTCACAGGATGAGCTTAGTGGAGTTTCCACAGGGGCAGTCAGGGAAAAACATGTATTCTTGCATCTATTAAAAGTATTCTTTTCAAAGTCCTATTTTTACTTTTGTGAAGTATTCATATTTTTGCTTTTATGAATTGGTGAAGGAGTCCAAGTGAGTTTAAAACACAGATATTGATTTTGAAAACCAGATATGGAAAACATATTTTCCTGAAAGTATGTGATGATTCAGTGGAGCCCAAACTCAAATTTTTTTACCTCCTTGGAGAATTTGTCTCATGGTGGAACAGTGGTCAATCATGCTGCAAGTTATTGCTTGAGTCTTAGTCTTGGACTTTGCTGTGGGACCTTTCAAGTCAATCAATCAACATGAGCGTCTCTTAATTCATCTCTGTGTATTACTAAAGGCCATAGAGGGAACAAGAAAATTATAGGATAATCATAATATACCTTTACTGCACCTCCTGGAAAAAACATCTTAATCATTTTGTGCTGTAGACTGTGGCTGCTGCTGAACTGGGTAGTGAGTTCCCTATTTTCATTGCAAATAATGTTTAATGATCAAAGTACTAATGTCATCTTCAGGGCAGCATCCTCATGCCTGGTAAACACCTGGTCGTGTAGATAAAATTTAGCATTATAGGAGAGCTGTTACGGAGGGTGAAGAGTTAACTCAGCTATGATCTTCAGAAGGTATTTGTTTTTTAGATTCCCTTAAGGAGTCAGGGCTTTTCCCCATCTTGTCAGCAAAGAGCCACGTCTCCAAATGGCAAACTCGCCATCTGCAGGCCAGCAAGACAACTCACAAGGACTGGTGACCACAACAGCCCAAACTCAAGGACACCTTGCTTATCGTGGTCTTAGGATTTCCTCTTTTATGCACCAGGTAGCGAAGGGAAATCTCCTTTTGAGTGTTGTCCCAAAGTAGTTTAGTTTCTGTCTCTGGAGCTTAATCCTGTCCCAGTGGTTGGTTTAAAAAATGTAAAAAACTAATCAGACTGTTTTTCTGCAGCAAGCTGCTTTTACCCTTGCCAGCAATCTCCTCATACTTGGTCTCAACTGCAAGAAGTGAGCAGGCTGCAGGGCTCCCAAGCCCAGGACTTAACATCTGCCATCCACTACTGGAAGTTGGAGATCACAGAGTTAGTACCAGCTTTCCCATGAAACATGGTTTTGATTGGAATATACTGCTGCTTAAGCATATTTTTCAATGAGGACATGGTTTATTTTTGGAAGACACAAAAACATGATATTCCAGCAAGATTGATTTTTCTTGCTCTGGATGGAGGAACATGATTGGGATTCAATTTTCTATTTCAAATAAATGTTAATGTGAAAAGTTACCTTATTTCATTGTCTGTCTTGTAGTGGTCATGAATCATAATCACATCCCATTATCGGTAAAATGTCAAAACCTAAAGAAAATGTTAAACTTTTATAATAAGGTTGTTTTTTTAAAACTTTTATAATATTTATTTCCAAAAGAAAATGGAGGAAACCTTAGTTCCACCTCATTTTGAGCATAATCTCACAGCTGTTAAAAGGAAAACACACATCATCTAGCACCCTCAGCAACAGAAAGGTCTGAAAGACCCACAGAAAACCCAGGCCTTTGCCAGCCATGCCCTAGCCACCATCATGCATGTCCAGTTTAGGGTCAGGGCAGCCTCGGAGGCCTATAACAGACACTGCCTGTTAACCCACCTCCTTCCCCAAAGAGAAAGGGAATAAGGGAGAGAGACTCAGCAATTAGAACAGGAAACGAGAACAGCTTTAATGACAATTAAAATTATAATAATTGAATATATACAAATACATACAAAACCAGTATCAAACACAAATGCTCCATGATGGCAATTCCATCACTGTCACCATTGGCGCTGGGAGAGTCCCAGACTGGGCCCAGTGGCTGATGGGAGCTGTGTTCAGGAGCTGGATTCTCGTACTGGATTCAGGAACACACAGACCAGAATAGAAGGCAGAATGGACAGAGGGCTCCTCAGATGCTCCAAGGAGGAAACCAGAAGAGGACCCAAACCAAGCTGAGCAAAGCTGGCAAAACGGGCCAAGAGGGCAAAGAGATCCTCCTGAACCCTCAGCTTTATATTGAATATGATGTACATGAGCTGGAATCCCTCACTGGTCAGTTTGGGGTCACCTGTCCTGCTGCTCCTCCCTACAGGTGCAGCCTTTTACTTTCTGCAGCCCAGCATGGCACACAAGATCCAGCAGTGGCCTTGGTCTGCACATCACCCCTTGGTACTAACTCTAACCATGGGGTGTTATCACTGCCAGGAGCAGACACTGCCTAAAGGATTGAGCTGAAAAGTAAAACCACTGCACAGAATTAGTTCTGTTCTCACTTAAACCAGGACAATGCAGCACACTAATGAGAAATATCAGAACCTTGTTACTGCTCTGTCTCCTCCCCATACATAATTCACCACCCATTTAGTCCCACTGGCCTTAGCAAAGACAAGTTCCAGGCCTGTCTGCCATGGCCTCCTCTGGCTCTCATCAGAGGTTTGGTGGTGACTTTGTCACACCTGGAGCTTCTGTAGGGAGCTGCTCTGCTGCAATAGGATTACAAATAGGACAGCCAGCAGGTAAGGTGCTGGCCAGAAAACTCAGCAGATCTTTGAGATCCTGTCACTGCTGGTTTTCCTGTGTTTCTCATATCCAGTTGGTGGGTCCAGTCTGGGTGCTTGCTGGACTCTGGCCACAGCTGGCATGAAACCTCTTCACTGCCTGCAGAGTATGTCCTCTGCTTTGCAGGTGACATGGGTAGACAGACTAACTGCTGATGATTACACAGGCAATTTGTGATAAGGAAGAAGAGAACTGAACTTGACTTCTCCAAACCATCTTCAGATGAGGTAGGAGTAAACCCTCAGCAAGATCTCTCTCTCTTCCTTACACCATTGTGTTTGTGGGAGCAGAAGAAAAGCCCAGCACAGTCAAGGGTTAGGGGCTTCTCAGCATTTTCTCCTCACAGACTAGAACTGAGTGTGGCTGACTGACTGAGCATCAGACAGGGCTGGGGTGCTTGCACATCACCTGGACTGCTCTGTGGGTAACTGTATTTCCACATTCAAAAGTTCAGTTGTGCTCCAGTTTCATGTTCTGGATCCAGCAGTCTCAGAACTAATGCTGTTTCATTTAAAGTCTATGTATGAAAGAGTAGTTCCCTGAGGACATTCTGCAACTCTATGCACTAACGGGGTCACCAGGTTACTGGCTTCCCCCGCCAAAACTTGGATAGCCAAACTTGATCCAGCCCTGCCATGGTACCAGGTTTGTTTCAGGTGTTCGTTTCAGGTAATTACTCCCATCACCAAGAAAAAGCAAGATAGGAGGGCACATCAGGTTGTGCAGCCCTGTCTGACCACTCCAACTCTATGGGCAGCATGGGAGGAGGAGGCTGGTCCCACCAATCTGGTCCTTAGCCAATTACTGCTTCTATTTTGATGGCTGGAGTCACTTCCCTGGCACATAGCCTGCTCTTTGCCTGGGTCCAAGGAGCTGGCAGGGACAAGGCAGCTGGGAGTGAGTTGCAGAAAATGCAGCTTGTCAACCTCTTTTCAAAGCCATGATATTTGCATAATTAATGCTCCATGTTTTCTACCTATTCCCAGCTGTCCCATGAATGTTGGCATGTGTCAGCTCTCTTGGGCTTAAGGAGACCAGTTTTGCATACTGATGAGATACTTACAGGTGCTGATTGTTTTAGTTTCTCATGCTCCTTCCTTGATAATGACAGAACAATTACAAGATTGTTAGTTTGTATGCTTTTATTATTTCTATCTTCTCAACAAACAATTAAGACTCAGTGATACAAATAAGTAACCCATCTAAGAAGGAAAACAGTTTTATTAAGAAATCTGTATGGTATGACAATGGTACAGACTTTCTTGTTACATGATGGGTGTAGTCAAAATGAGTTAATAATGAAGATGTCTTTTAGGGATTTCTGTTCTTCTGCAGTGTTTCCCAGAGCTTGGAGATAGTTAAGAGTTGAGATACATATGTTGGGACCTTTCTTGGATGCTTTAATCAGTGCTGTTTGCACTGTTCTCATTCTTCAGAAGACTGCAAGATCTCAGTAACTAGGGCTGGCAATCCAGAGCTGCCTTTGATGGTCCATTGTATTGATATGAATCTCCAGGGGCACAAGTATTTAACTCTTACGGTGTACTTCAACTAAACAGGGTTGTTTCCTGGTAAGAATGGGCTGGCTCTGCAGTGTCCAAGAGTTTTCTTTCTTTGATACCTCCCAGAATGACTCACCTTCTTTTTAGGCTGCATCTCAACCATATAAACACTCTCACCTCACTACAAGGGCCAGAGTGACTGGCTCAGTGCCTGCTGTGGTGCAGGGTAAAAAAACCACGTGATGTGCTGAAAGTGGTTGCAATTCCTTGTGGTGAAAGCAAATTCCATTGGCTGCATTCACCCATGGGGCTGCAGCAAGCTGGCCAGTCCCCACACACCAATTATTTTAACAACTTTTCTTTCTTTCTTTTTATTTTTTAATATTTACAGATGCAGGGGCAAGTAGATACCTGTGGAACTCCCGCATTTCAGAAAACTGAGTAAATTTTTTTTTCAGAAAGGGTTGCCTAATATGAACCATAACCATATTAGGCAACCACAACCATAACCAAAGCAGCAGACTGCAAGAACTGAGCACTTCCCCAGAAATTCAGATCCTTCAACAAGGTGTCCCATGTTGGATATTTGGAGTCACTAGCTGTTTTCAAAAATATAGGCCACAACAGCTGTTTGGTGGCTTTTTGAGGATAACCGATTCAGTGCATTATAGATTTTAATGGCTTTGTAATCTCAGGAAATTTTCCCTCTGGCAGTACATTTCTGCTGTTGCATGACATGCATCATTGAAAGCCTGCTCCAGAGCTTGCTGCCAAATGAAAATCCCTCCATTTTATGTTGTTCTTGCACCTGCAGCTCTGTGAAATACAAGCAACTGAAGGAAAATGAAAGACAATTGAGTACAGTAACAGGAGGCATATAGCAATTCCCAAAACTGCTTCAGCTTCTTCAGGCTGTGGAAGGTAAAATACTGACCTGCTGCTTCTCTGGCTATTCAGTATACAGATAGTATTGGCAGGAAAGCAGATACACGGCAAGATTTTTTTTCCTATGTTGAAAGTTCTCATCAAAGAGTGAAAAATGTTTCATTGTAGAAAAAAAGATGCTCATGGAAATGATAAAAAAAAAACAAACCAAAAAGCAGACAAGCAATGCTGGATGGTGTGCAGTCCTTGCCGCCACAGGAATAAAAGAATAAAAGATTCCCTAATCTGACCCCGCCACTATTCCCGCTTCTGCTCTGCGTTCATCACCACTCGCTTGCAACCCGCTTTTCCAATTCAGCCATTAGGTGGAGCGTTTCTCCTGTCAGCAGCCCGGAGAAAGACCTGGCTGGTGGCAGCTGCTGGAAACCTGCCTGGCTTCTCTGCTTGCCCTGACCTCAACCCCACTATTTACCACCAGCCCCGGCTCAGACCTACTTCTTCAGCCGAGACCCTTCAGGTGCCCCAGGTCCACCTGAAAAAATTATCTCTATATGACAGGCTAATTCCCTAAGAATCTGAAGTTTCAAACTGTGTCACTACAAAGGGATAAATCTAAGAATCCTTTTCTACCTGAGCTTTTTTTTTTTCTTTACTTTCTGTGTGCCTGGCCTAGTTTTGATTGTCCATCCATCTACAGCTAAGCCAGGGCTTTATGGAAGCATTACTAAAACAGGCAAAAAAAATCCTGCTGCATTTTGTGAGAGCTAAGGACCTAATGTAAACATGTAAACATGAGGAGGAATTTTTTCATAGTGAGGGTGACAGACACTGGAACGGGCTGCCCAGGGGAGTTGTGTTGTCTCCCTCTCTGGAGACATTCAAAACCCGCCTGGATGTGTTCTGTGTGATCTGGTCTATGTGACCCTGCTCAGGCAGGGGGGTTGGACTGGATGATCTTTTGAGGTCCCTTCCAACCCCTGACATTTTGTGATTCTGTGGTTCTGTAATGCCTGCAGTGGCTTTGAGAGATGCTTGCCATGAGAGTTGCATTTTAATAAGTCAGAGGGGCTGCAGTACAATGGAGGAACAGATCTGTAGAGAATCATCCCTATCAGCCCCACAAAAACCAAGAGACTACCAGGAGATGCATCAAAAATACCTGTTATGTGGTCAGACAAAGTGAACTAGCAGTACAGGTGAGCTCCTTTCACTGCTGCTGTGGCAAGCTGGGAGATGTGGCTAAAGCAGAGCAGAGATAGGAGTCCTCCTGGGGCAATGGAGAAGAGGCCAGGAGGCCAGGAAGGACTCCCAAGCACTGGAAACAACTTTATTTTCTGCTGTGTATCTCCCTTGGGCAATGGTGTCACCAGGGTTTCAGCCTTGCTATTTACACACCTCCTGGCACATAGATCTTCATACCCCTTCTAGAACTCCTGTTCTTTCTGAAATACCAATTTCTGACATTTCTTTGCTTAGCATCAGTGCTAGATTTCCTGCCAGCAAGGTCTGGAGCAGTTTGTTTTGGGCTGCTGACTGCAAGACACACCAATCTTCTACTGCTCTTCTAGTCATTGCATTGCAATTCATATGGACTCAATCTCTCCTTTCCTGGAGGATTAATTGTGTCAGCTCCTGAAACAAAACTCAGTGATTTGCTTAAGTGAGACACTACCCTTAAGGATGCATTTAGTTCAAATCTCTTGTCATATTGTAATTGTACTTCAGGGAGGAAGGCTCCATCAACTTGGGTGGATTTTACCAGCAGAGATTAAGCAACCTAAAAGTTAAGCACCATAAGATTCCTGCCTGATTTGTCCTGTACACAGAGTGCTGCATCTGAGTGTCCCTGTGATGTGTCTCTGTTGGGAAAAACAGACATTGAAGGTATAAATTGGAAGAGTTGAGGGCCTCCTGTTATGCACTGACTAGCTCTCCTGGGGGTTACCAGCTTAATATCTAGCAGAGAGAAGTCCTTTAATTTGTGACAGGATAGTGATCTTTCCAGATCTGAATAAGGACCAAAACCAAAAATCCATCTCCTTTAAAAGATTAGGAAAATAATATTTAAAATGGCTTCTCCTGTCCTGGCAGGAGAAGGCAGCTAATAGAGAATTTATAATTCAAGTCTGGTGCAAAAGCTTTGTGTTGTGAGCACTGTTCTCAAATGGGAAATGAAATCATGGACAATAAAAAGCAAAGTATAATTTAGGTTTGGTACAAAGTGGCCTCTGTGGTTGCCAGCTCATAAAAGCTCAGTGTGTGAAACACACCTCTGTACAGAAGGGCAGTCTTCCACACCTCCAAGAAATTCTGTTTAGCCTCTGTTTTGAAGACCCATCTATTACATATATATGTGATTTTCACTTTGTGAGTCTCTGGATGCCAGAAATCTCAATTCTTGGCATCTTGTGAAGGCAAAACAAAGTGTAAGTCTTTTCAGTAGTCAGGGGACATGATCTACAAATCCCCTTTTCCCAGCAGCATCCCTGGCCGAGCCAGCCCAGTTGTCCCATACGTGACTCGTGTGCATTGTGCTGGCAAAAGGGTTTGATCTCAGCATGATGTCAGTCTGCTCTTGTCCTTGGTCCCTTGCTGGCAGTGGCTCAGGGAACTCTGCCAACCTGGGCTGGAGCAATGGCCAGCCCTCGTCTGCACAGGGTGTGGTTGTGGAGAGCATCTTAAAAATTGAAGGGAAGTCACTGCCATGGGAGAGCAAGACTTTCCTTGTGTGAATCCTCTCTCTCTCTCTGGATAGCTCTGCAACTTTCTGAAGGTGGGTCCATAGAATATGCCTTTAGGGTTCCTCCACAATAAGTTTTAATCTGAATGTGTGGTTACAGCACTAAATTAATCTGGTATATGGGAGAGTGGTGCTATAAGATGTCTCTGTCACAGCTTTGCTATGAAACCCTGCCTTCACTTCTCCAAAACAATGTTCATCATGTGCAAACTTTGTGCAGAAGTTGCTGTTACTGTAAACAACAAAAAAAAAATCACATCCCTTTAGTAAGATTCAGTGACACTGTTTGCTTCATACTACTCCATTTCACAGTTGTAAAATAAACACTTTCTAAGACTTCTGTTATAGCACCTGCTCCATGTCTGTGTGCCCTGGGATTCTGTGTGGGACAGATATCCCAGGAAAAGCTGAATTTCCCTGGCAAGATGTTGAGTGTCTCTGGTTTACATTGTCCTCAGAAGAGGTCCTCAGGGCCTTTCAGTGTTGAACTTTTCTGAGCGCTTACACTTGTTGCATGTTCATCTGCAGTAATTAAGAACCCCTTGAAATGTTGTATTTCTACTACAATAATGCACACAGTGTATGGCCAAAGTGCAAATAGCTTCAGAGGAGATTAAATCACTATTTTGTCAAGATTAATATTAATGAGGTTGAACATTTGCATTCACAGTAAAACTTGTAACACCAATGTCCTTTGAGGATTTTGCAGATAAATGAAGCATTCCCCTCCTTCCCTCACTACTTCTGCTAACAGCATCACTCAGTGCAGCAAAAGATTAACACTTCCTGGTAATCTGTAAAAAGGCAGAACTTAGAACAAGCACTTTTGGACATAATTAAAGCTGACACTGCCTCCCACCATTCCTGGAAGAAGTACTAGTGGAGTTTCATTAGAATAAATAAATACAAATAGAGTTCACCCTGAACAGTTGTCTTTGTTACAAACAAAACCCATTAGTTAGCAAGGAGAGTCTGGAGCAGGGCTGAATTCACACTGATCTCAAAGCCCTTCTCATATTTAATTTATAAACTGATGATTAATTCAGTGATTAGCTAATTCACTCGCAGTGATTAATTCAGTTCATGTCTTCAGACTAATGTTTAAGAAAGGAAAAAAGCCCAGATCAGATAGATGCACATCAATGTCCTTGTGATTAAAAAATGATCATATAATGCCCTGGAGAGTAAAGGAAAAAAGAAAGATCTAGAAGGTCGGTGGCATGATCTGTCATAAATTCTTGCCAAAGCTGTAGCCATATTTTTTAGCTGTGATGTTTGAATGTGTCAGGTACTCTAATGATCAATGGTTTGAAAGATGAATCTAAAGGACTTTCACCATAGCTTTCCACTGTGTATTTTGAGAATGATGCTGCTTTAGAGCAGTCCCCTAGTTCTGCTTTTTTCTCCCTTGTTCTGCCAGCTGCCTGCCAGCTCCCCTCCCTTTCAGCAACATCTTGCTCTTTCACCAAGTTCTTTGATGAGCGCACTTGGTACTTCTTAAAACCGGGCTGATTTTTTCTATTTCCAGCAGGATTTTCTTCATCTTTTGATTGCAAATGAGATGAGGATGATTTAGAGGTCTTCTCTGTATTAGACAAGCTGGTCTCTTCTGGGATAGTATTGCTTTTACAATTCATACTGTCACTTGGATATGGAGCTTGATAGTTCTTGAAGTCACCCACAGGGTCTTCCTTCCCTGAGCCATCATTGTTGTGCTTCTCCAATTGAGCTGAGGAGTGTAGCTGGTATTTCTTTTTTCTCTCAGGTTCATTCTTCTTTTCTGGACTCTCAGTTTTATATGTTGTTTTTTCAACAGGTGGTGGCAATTTATTTTTTTGGTTGGTGTTCTTTTCTCGAGGCTTCACCAAAGACTTTGAAGAAGGTGACTGGCACATTCCAGAATCTGGATCTTTGTTTTTATCCTTTGCATCAGTTGCATTAGGCTTTGTAGAACTTTTGGATACATATTGTTGTCTTTCTCCCCCTGGAGTATTTTTCTCAGGCTTTGATGATTTACTTGAAGGAGGTAACCAGTGGTTCCCAGAACTCTTATGCTCACTGTCCTCTTTTACAGCCTTTGTTTCAGGTACCCTGCTGTCCTCTGTTGCTGATGCCTCTTGTTTCCTCTCTCCCGAAGAGCTTCTTTCTTGAGGCTTCAGCACTTCGTTTGAAGAAGGTGACTGGAGATTCTCAGATGTATGTTTAGTCTTTTTTTCTGCCAACTTATTTTCAGGCTTTACATTGTCATCTGGTGACATCTGTTTCTGTGTCTTTAGAGAGGATGATTTCTTGTCTTTTGTCACCAACTGATTTGATAATGGTTGGTTTTTAGGATCACATGAAGTATTTCTCTCTCCTTCACAGCTCTTTTTATGCTGCACTGGTTCATTTTTCAAATTATGGGAGGTATTCTCCTCATCATTGGTTTTATTGTCCTGCCTTGATTTATTTCTTGGTGGCATTAAGTTTGACTTGATTATTTTTTTTCCTGCAATGTCATTTGCATATTTCATGGGTTCATTTAATGAGGACAGGTGTTGTTTCCCATTATTGCAGCAGATGTTTTCATCTACTGTCATATCATCTTTGTGTTCCACGAAATCTCTTGATGGTGTTATATGCTTCAAATTCTGCTCAGTATTTTTTACTCCTTGAGTATTGGTATCATGCTCCAATGAAGGTAACTGGGATGTCTGAGGTCTTTGAGCATTCTCATTTGAAGAGTTATTATCATGATCCATAGCATCCCTTGGTGTATATATTTGTTCCTCAGATTTATGCAAGACATTTTTCTCTTCTCTTTCATCTGTTTCCATCCTATCACTCTTATGCTCCACGTCATCATCTGATGACAGAGGCTTATCTTTTATATGTTTAGAGACCTTACTTCTACCTTTCACATGATTTTTTTGGTCTGAGACCAATTCAGTTGATGAAGGAAACCAGTTCTCTTGGGGCACATCACTTCCTTGTTTTGTGGTATCATTCGAAGCTGGTGTTCGGTTCTTCTCCAATGGTAGTAAAGGCTCTCTTGCTAGTGTGGTTTTATTTTCATGTTTTCCTGGCTTCTTCATTGAAAGTGAAAGACAGTTCTCAGATCTCTGACATGAGTTTGTCTCTTCAGCTGTAGAGTTTTCATTTTCTGATTCATGATTTAGGGACAGCACTTGGTTCTTAAAATCACATGCAGTTTTATTCTCCATCGTCGTATCATTCCCATGGTTTGTCAACTTGTCTGAAGAGGGTGGTGGATGTTTCTCACAGCCACGGCTGACATGCTCATCTCCCAGACCACCAGCTCCCTGTCTCACCAGATAAATAGGTGGAAGGTCTGGGGGATTTTCAAGAGTGTGATGGATTCTTTGTTCTGCAACCCCACTCATTGATGATGGTAAAGTGGTTGATGAGTGTGACTGCCATGCCTCAGAGTCAAGCCAGGGCATCTCATCTGCAGTGGCCTCTTCACGTTCAATGAAAGACTTGGATGGCTTGTGGTGGGTCTCCAGGTCAGTTATTGTACTCCTGTGCAGGGCTTGATTGTTTGTATGACTCATAATTTCATTTGATGAAGATAATTTATCCTTCCCAAAATCTTCTGCAGCATAGCAACTGTGCTTCACAAAGTCACCTGACAGAGGATTCTGTGTCTCTTTTAAATTTGAAGAGATGTGTTCTTTTTCTGCTGCACCAGGATTCTGCTCCTGGCTCTCTTTTGATGAGAGTGTGGGTTTGGTTTGATTTGCATCTGGATTTGATATGTCCACATTGGAATTATGAAAGTTATTTTGTGGGCTGAGCATTTGAGGAAGCTGTGGCTGTTCAATTTTGGATTCGTTTTGCATTTGGCTATTGGGTGTTTTATTCTCCTCTTCCTTTTTAGTTGGAACATCATTATTTTTGATAGAAGTAGAGGATATTTTGTCTTCACTGTGATATTTCACTCTTTCTTTGGCTTCCTCAGAACATCTGCCTCTTAAATCTGGTGTCTCTTTTTGGACTATTGGTGGCCTTTTGCCAGAAGCTGGTATTAGTAGAGTTATCTGTCCATCCTCCACTGGAGGCTCAACTTCACAACACGTTTCAAGTCCTGGAGAGTGACATGGCAGAATGTTTTCCAGTGCCTTCTGCTCTGGAAAACATTTTTGGCCAGCAAGGAAAAGATCCTTTTCTAGTTCTGTCAGCTCTGTGTCAGCTTCCTCTGAACTGTATACGTACATAGTTATTTGAGGAATCTCACTTGTTTCAGTATCCTGACAACTTTGTTCATGGGATTCTTCAACTGTGCTAGAGTAAGGCAAGTTAGAAGGTGGGTTGTCTTCCTTGACATGACACACAACATCGTTAACCCCCAGTACTGAGGATGTATCAGGCCCAGCTGGTATGTTATTCTTGTCACAGTCTAGAGTATGTTCAGACAAGGGAGGGATGCAGTCTGCAAGATATTTATTTTCCTGGGTAGTAGGAGAGCTATCTAGATTAGGAGTAAACTTGGGTCCTTGCTTTGTGGAATCTCCTTTAGCCTCATCACAGTCCTTTGAATCAGACATGGCCTTGGGTGCCACCTGTAACTCTTTTTTGTCTTCCCTGTCCTGTGCTGCATTTGCTGCTGTTTTGATCTCTCCAGGCCCTCTGCTGGACTCCTCACTTCCTTTCAGTGCTGTCTCATGACTGAAAGGATGTTTTGTGGCATTATTTTTTGACCAGCTCCAAGGATGGTTTATTTTGGTAGCAATGCTGAGTTTGGGCACTGGGACTGTGGAGCACACTAAATACTGGGACTCTGGGGTGCTTATACCCATGGCTGTCATTGCTGCCATGCGCAGCACTCTGACTTCTGGCTTACGAATCATTTTTCTGCTTGGGAAGTTTTTAGTCTTTTTCTCACCTTTGCTCAAGAGTGATGCTTTCCCTTCTGCAGCTGAGCAGAGAGCACTTTGTTCAAACTTCTCCCTCAGTTTGGACAGGACTGAATTCTTGACTATCTTTGGCAGACCACTGTTTGCTCCCTTCTTTTTCCAGCTGGGAGTCTTCTCCTTCTCTTCTTTTTCTTCAGCAGCTAAGAATTTCTTCAGGATGTTCTTCACTGTGTTTTTCCCTGTCATGCAGCCCCATCTGGGCCTGTCACTGTGCACTGTGTCTGCATCCTCCTCTGCTGCTTTTCCATCTCCTTTCCTGTCTCTGCTTCTGTCCAGCTTATTACCAGCCCTGTTCACCCACAGCTTCTCCTTAATGACCAATTTGCCAACCTCTCTTCTTTTTTTTGTGTATGGCTCGCGATTGTTGTTTAGAAATCTGGACCGCAAGAGCTGAAATCTGGTTGGATGCTGGCCCCTGTTTGGATCTGGACACGGCTGGTTATAACTCACCTTGTTTTCTTTACCTTCTGCCCATTTTGTCCTCTTGTTGCTGAGCTGCGGATCTCCGGCTGCGAGCTCCGTGACGTACAGCAGCAGGCTGCTGAGAACAGCACAGGCCCCTTGCTCCGTTGCCATCCTATTGAGCTTCTTCTTCAGCACCAAAGGGTCTACCAGCATCTTATCATCTCCACGAAAGCATGTGCTTTTGGTGCTGTGCAAGAGAAAACACGAATGTTCTTTTCAAGTCATCAACATTGTCTCTACCTCCTTATTTTGCTTTAATGGCATGCTGCTGAATGTAAAATGGGGAAAAAAACGCCTTGATCTAGAACTTCTCAAGAGAGTTGGCATTAGTGGCCGGTTAAAAAGCATGCAAAGTGCTTGACAAGCTTCGTGAGGCATGGTATAGCAGGAGCCACAGGGCTTCACACAGTCCCACATGGCTCCTTCTTCTGTGTTTTGCGGCCAGCAGAAGCACTTAGGGAAGCAAGCAATGCTAGCTGGGGTGACCACAGCTCCTCTGTGCACTCCTCACTCGTTTAGTATTACCGTGTTCTAAGGCCAGGGCAACATCGAAGGTGTTTTCCTCTCCTGATAGGTAAAGCATAGGCAAAGATAAATATGATGAGGACACTTTTAGCAGGAAAATGTGGTTCTGCCTCTGGGTTATAAAAACAGACTGAAACCAAATAAAAAGAAAACCCAAACAAGAAGGCTGAGGAGCACAAATGTGCCACTAAGCATTTTTGCTGTTGGTGTAGGTTAGAATTCAATAGGTACCCATGCAGAATTGAAAAAAAAAAAAGCCCACATGTTTTGTTTTATTTGCTTTTTGACAGTATTCAAACCCCATATCAGGACTATGCTCTTAAATCTTCTTTATAAAGGGTTGCACCACAACAACAGCAGCCCTGGCAATGTCCCTTGACTACAACTGCTTTTAATCTGGAGGAAGAAGGCTCCTATGTTGGACCTATCCTTGAGTTTGAAAAATCAGTCCCTTGGACAGCTGGGGATTTAGTCACTGCTTTAATTGATGTAGATCAGTTACTAAATAAAATACTGAACTAGGCACAAAAGCTGGAGTGCAAAGTCCATAACAATAGATGGGGTCTAGGAAGGAAAAAAGCAAGAGGTGTCAGCTTTCTGACACCATGAAAAGCTGGAAGATTACTTCACCATGCAGTGAAATAGCTTCATGAACAGAATGCAGCCTGCATACCAGGAGGGGATTAATTTTTATGAGTAGAAGTGGAATAAAAAATGATTTAAATTAAACCTACACTCAAAAAAAAAAAAAAAAAAGGTAAAAGGAGGCTCATCCCTTAGTATCAGCCTCAAAAAGTTGGGGAAGGCCCCTTTGTAACCCAGCAGCTGGTACCCCATAGACTCTGAAAGAAATTGGACCTGCCTCCCCACTACAATATTATTGAGAGTATCTGAAAGGTGGGGGGCTGGTTCTCATCCAGTTGGGTTGTGACATTTGGATTCCACTTGGCTGCATTTCAAATGCACATATTGAAAATTACATCCCTCAGCAGTGAGATGAAGTTGTCATCTTGAATGGAATAAGGTCTATTTATAATGACTTTGTAGATATTTTTAAAGGCCAATAAAAGAAAAAAGTGTGACAACTGGCCCATGCCTAATGTGACAAACAATACTTTGTTGGTTTTAATTGGGAATAACCACATTTCAGCATGGCACAGGTGCACGATCCCACGTGTGTAATGTGGTAACATCCACCCTTTCCTTCCTGGAGTGAGGCCTAGGAGACAAGGCTCCCATGTTACACCAAGATTCCCATTTATCACAACTATGGGAATTTTCAGGGTTTAAAAAAAAAAAAACAACAACCAAACCAGGGTTCATGGTATAAGTGGCTAAAAATAACCTTGTTCACTCTCTCTCCTACTGCTGATATTTTGGCTGAAAGTGTGCCATGGCTAAAGACCGCTCCTCTCCTCCCTAAGAAGAGCCTTGTGTATTCAGAAGCATATGTGGTGTCATCTTTGATCCCTGAGAACAGCAGTGGAAACAGATGCTTTGCTCAGCTCTCCCCTCCAGACTACTTTAGACACAATAAATGGCCATGTTTGGACTAGTCTTGCTTTTGGTGAGGACAGCATAGCCAAACTACTACTGATTGTGAAGGGAAGAGGATCAAACCCTCTCTGCAAGGAATACTCATGATAATGATTCACTTACAAGCTATAACATTAAAACACCTTAATTAAAATATGAGTGAGCTCTGTTCAAGTTTTTCTTTTTTTTTTACATTTGAATGTTCTCATAGGATGCCATCTGAAATGTAGAATATCTGGAAATACTGCATTGCCTTAAATACCAAGATATGCTGCATGGGTTGTGTTTGATCCATATTCACCAATAAGCAACAGAAAATGTGCAAAAACAGCTATGGTATATATTTAGGATATCTTCTGTTCTTCCAAAATGACCTCCTTTGCAAACCAATATCATGGAAATCTGAAGTGTGTTCTCTGCAAGGGTTTTGGTACAGTGACACTATTACTGAGATCACAACAGAAAATGTGGGTAGTGATGCTTCTGCATTGTCCCAGTGTTTGGAAAACACAATGCTTCTTCCTTGGGGAAGGAGAGCAAAGGGGGTTTCTCAGGTTTGGGAGCATGACCACCATTTTCAAGGGGGCGAGACATCATCCCTAGTATTTCCTTACCACCTTTTCCCAAATTGCATCCTGCTTTTCTTCAACTATGTGACCTACCAGTGAAACAGTTACCTCTATATCAACTACAGATAGGCACCTCAAGTCCCACCTATAGCCAGAAGGAACGAGATAAGTACTACTCAAGCACAGTGGGACCCCATGGCAGCAGTAGTCACTTCCCAGTGGTGTGAGCTACACCAGATGACACGGCAGATAGTTGGGATCCTCCCTGATGTTGTGAAATGGCCTAACATCAACTTTAGCCTCCTCACCCCTCTCCTCCCCTGGAGACACTGTTTTTAATGTTCATGGTGCTTCCTCAACATGCTGCTAGTTTCTGTAAGTGCTGCTGCATGTTTTTCAGTGTCTGGAGCTCAGATCACTTGAACCTCCAGAGGAGGCGAGGCCACCATCAAAGGTTTCCCATCTTCTTGGCCCACGAGTACTTAGACAGGCAGCTTAGTTACTTATTTATGGGTTCTTCAGTGACACTCATCATGGCAGCACCAAAGTGGCAACAGCCTGATATGCTAATGGGCAGCAGTGCAACCCTATACTGCTGGTTGGCCTTCCTCAGGGAATCCTCTGCAGTGGACATTACTGTGTTGTGGAGTAGAGAAGAGCTGACGTGCTGCAGCAGAGGGAGAGGAGCTGGTATTCTCCCCCAGCCCTGACAGTACCCTCCTGCACCAACACCCTCTCTTGACCCTGAATTATATGTTAAATATCTGTCCAGCATTTTGCACACCTTGGCAGCCCAGAGGACTATCTGTTGTGGGGGCATCACTCAGGACCGTGCATGGGCAGCAGCAATAGGCACCACTAGGGAAATTTGATCAAAAGACAGGAAAAAAAAAAAAAGGAAAAAAGTGGAAAACAGTGTCCAACTTTCAGAATCTGACAGATCTTGATGGATCTCTTCGGCTTGCTGTTGGTTGTCTCTGGGGAAATGGCCACAAGCTGCAGCATGTGAGGTTCTGCATCCCATGCATGGGTCCCTCATCCCTGGGAATCCTGCTGCTACACGGTTCTGTGAGGGGTTTGATTCAACAACCTATCCCTAGATAAGGAAGGGAACCAGGAGCAGCTCTGCCTGCTCAGGTCAATGCACAGACCTCTGTAGTGTTTGCAGTGAAATGATGGCAACATGCTGCTCACATCTACAGCTTCAGAAATGGTGCTTTATAGGCTCAGTCTTTGGGAAACACCTTTTAAATGAGATAATTTTATTTGTCTCTGAAAGAAAACTTGGTCCTCCCTGGTCTGGGTAGAAGGTAAAGTGGGAACAGTTAGGAATGCTCCTTTTTTTTCTTTTTTTTTTTTTCTAAAGGAAGAGGAAAAATCAAAGCACTAGAGAAAATCCTGCTTTCTGTAGGATATGTTCCTCTGTCTTCTCTATTGCTGAATATATGACAGGTATGTCAGAGGTATTCTAAAATAAAATAAAATAAAATAAAAATAAATCAAAAGCTGCTGACTTAAATACTCCTTTCAGTTTAATATATCTCCAAAGCAAACAAAAAAGCACCTTGCCAAGCTGCTAGGAGAAAACATGCTAAAAGAACAGCGTGTGAAGTAGCTCATGGTATGGAAAACCTTTTCATATGGATATTGTCATGCAGGTTTCTATTCATAACAACAGGGATCACCTGCTCCTCTTTCTGCCACATAACATCCCAGTGACGGTTCCAACAAGGGCTTACATGGAAAAAGGGGTAGGAAAGTACTTATGTATTTTTAGCTATCTTTTTAAAATGCAGTTCAGCAGCTGGAGAAAGATAGGAGAAACCAACACCATGTAGGCAATCACTCACAGTCGTGCTGAGAAATGCAGACCTCAGTTTCTGAACTTAGGAGGTAAAACATAAGGTTAAAACATTGGGGACAAATTATGCACTGATTTGTTCTGTGTTATTTCATTGTGGATTCCAGATTTGTGCCTGTGCTGCTGCAGAGCCATCAGAGTCTCCTTCACTGGGGTCTACTGTTTGTCTGCTGTATGCAACTTTTGACTGAAGCATTGTTTGATGGTTTTCTTGAAAAATAATAATTTTTA
>JAOEGS010001360.1:28019-45727 GCA_025447755.1 Corythornis vintsioides | reverse complement strand
AGACAACAGATGGGCAAAGCTCGGCTGGGTTATAAAAAAAAAAAAAAATAATAAAAAATACACCACAATGCATCATGTTTTATTGTCCCACCATAATGAACAACACTTAACACCCACATGCCCAAAGAAGCCCCCCTACAGCTGATCTTCCCCTTTCCCTAAATTATAACCTCTAGACTCAATCCACTTTTGGGGGGCTTCCAACCTAATTCATATGCCTGATGCCACAGCTTATTGCACTTGCTACAAAAAAAAAAAAAAAAAAAAAATTAAATTAAAATTAAAAAAAAAAAAAAAAAGGAAGACATTTTGGCTTCTTTTTAAGGGTTTTTCTTCCTATTAATGCTCCCCTGCCCTTGAAGTGGATATGCTATCCAAGCAAGCAACAGTAAGTCCAGATCTTGAACGCATTTAGTGGATCTAATTATGTCATGTAGGGCAGAAGCACCTGCTCTCTCCTAATTCCCTCCACTCGGTTTCCTCTTTTTAATATTTCTTACCATTGTTCCATTCAGGAAAATCTGCTGGGGGCGAGTTTCATAAACAAGCTTTAAGAGAAATAATTAAATAACCTCCCCTCCCCCCCCATCCCTCCTACAAAAACACAGCATAACCAGAATGAATTCTGCTACCGAGCCTCTATTTTTCTTTTATTTCAGATGCTACCCACAAAAAACACCAGCCCATCCATCCATATTTGCTAAATACCCACAGCAGTCACTGCCACAGACATACTGTACATATTTCCACCCCCCCAACTGCACCTTAAGGACTACACCCTTTTCAATCATGATGTCATGAAATACTGCTGGTGACTCCCCCACTACCACCACCACCACCTCCTCAGTACTACAGGCTGTGAACCTTTCATTTCAATATAATTTGATTAAAAAGAAAATGCTCCTAAGTAGGGCAGTGAAGAAATGGATGCAAAAAATCACCACCAGCAGCAGATCATCTATTTTTTTTTTCCTCTGCGTGCACTCTGCCTGTCATCAGAACAACACCCATTAGCAGGAGTAATGAACATAAAGCATCCTGGGTTTTTTTTGTCAAAATAAAAGGAAAAAACAATGAAGAAAAAAGAAACAAACTAAAAATAAATAATATTCATACTTTTGCCTTCATCTCACAAAAACAGCAAATGGGAAAGGCTGAACCCTCCAACATCCCATCCCCAACACCTCAGTGGCTGCCACAGCACCTTCCCTCTAAGCGCCGGTGCTACTGCCAAAGAACCAACCTGTCTGTCCTTTGCCCAGGGTTTTCTCCAAGCGATAGGGTCCAACATATTGTGCATGTTGAGCTCCGCTGCCTTCCTTCCCCGTTGATGTCATTTCTACCTGGAGCTGTAATTCTGCAATGTGTGCTGACGAGCTGGATTTTCTCTCTCTGCAGATCTAAATTCCCACTTTGCAGCTGTGCAAGCAAAGCTTTTTTTTTTTTTTCTTCCCCCCCCCTTTGCTTTAGTCCACTTGGTTGCAGATTTTTCTCTTCCTCCTCTTTCTTTCCTCTCTCTCTCTCTCTCGTGCCTGTTTCCTTGCTGGGTCTGCCTGGGACGCCGATGGCCGAAGGAGTTATTTTAGTGTTCAAGGAGGGGGATCTACGATCCAAGCCCAAGGAGCATGATGCTGGTGATGCGAGCTCCGCACGCCTTGTTCTCTCCAGGAGCTGTTCAAGGGAGAGCCAGAGCTGGAGCAGCGGAAGAGCCGGAGCCCGCAGCAATGACTGACGTGACAAGCAGCCAATCCCCTCGTCTCCCACCTCCTTCTGCCCGCCTCCTTCCACTACCTTTTCTTTTCCATCAGCAACCGCCGCTGCCTCTGCCCGCTACCGAGCGAGCATCGCGATCGATGGCAACAGCAAACAACCGAACTTTATCGGCCTATTGATAAGGCGCAATTAAATAGAACGTGTCTATTATTTTAAGACCCAAACATGCACCGCCCCCCCCCCCCCAATGATACTCTGCTATGCAGCTGTACTTGCAGAGTATTAAAGAATAAATGACATTGTGGCAGGAAACAGAAAAAAAAAGAAACCAAACCCCAAGCTCCTAAAAATGAGCTTGAGAAATTGATTCTGTTTGACTTCGGTGGGTTTGACCCTCTGAAGAGAGCCTTTTGGGGGGAGGAGGATGCTTCCAAGAAAAATAAAAAAAGCTAAGTAAAAAAACCCAAAAAAACAAAAAACCAACACCAAACAAACAAACAAAAACAGGGCCCATCCTGGGGCAAACTTGCTTTTGAGGTTGATAGGAGCCAACAGAATTCAGGTCCTTAGATGAAAAGGTGAAAAAAAACCTCTGTAGTTTCTGCATTCAAGACTGCACAAGAATTTCAGCCAGACCCTGGGAGTATCAAACTGAAACACAAGTCCCCATTTTTACCTTCTCTTCTGCTCTACTCCAGACAGAAAACAGGTCCAAGTCGAAGTAAACTGCAACTGAGATACAATACCCAGCAAGGATTCTTCAGTCAGAGAGGGAAGCCTTGACAAGCCTGTGAAGGGGGGAGTAAAGAGAGGGCAATACTTGAACAAGCCTTATAATTAAAAGAGCAATAAGACTTCACAGGTTTGTTTGGTTTTGTGTTGTTTTGGGTTTTGTTTTTAATGTTGGGGTGGGTTTTTTTAAGTTGTTTTTTTTTTAAACCTGCATCTACAGACAGCAGCTGCTGCTAATTGGAATAAAACTAGCAATAGGACCTTCACCTGTGTCCCAATCAACACAGCTCTTCCCAGCGGCTTGCAGAGGAATTAACAAACTGGGGAGGCCAGGGCACTGAAACCTGAAACGAACTCGATGGTCTCCTGTCTCCCTGAGAAACAAATTCCCAGCACTTGCTTCTACCTTCCTCTGCTCTTACGGTTCATCTTTCCTCACTTCCAGAGCGTGCCGCTGCAGCAGCCTGCCAGCAAACTCCAAAGCACCCCAAAGCGTCCCGTTCCTCTGCCTCCCCCTCCAGCCCTGCCCGTGTAATACCACCCACCCCCCCGACCCCTCCTCTGCTGAGGACTCGCTGCCTCCACCTTTTACCAACGGCAACTGCCGCTCCTTCCAGTCCCCATAGGTCTTTCCTCCTCCACTAAACTCAGCTTCAAAATGCCGTTGCCCCAACCTCCCTGCCCCACATCTTTCCTTTAACAGGTGGTGTTTCCCCCGCCCCCATCCTCACCGCAAGCCCAACAGCTGCTCCTCTTTCACCCACGCTTCCCACCTTGGAGCGTCCCTCCTACACCTGAGCCCGCAGGCCCTTCCTCAGGAGGGAGGAAAGGCGACCGGGGCAACCGACCCCACCCCGCGGAGCGGCTCTTTCCCACCTCCCCCCCCACCCCCCCGCAAGGCCGCGCTGCGCTCCCCTCTGCCCGGCAGCGCCCCGCGGGGGGAAGAGAGGAGGCAGCGGGCCCTGCTGGCGGCCCGGGCGACGTGGAGGCGGTGGCACCGCTCCGCTCTCCCCGACAGTGCTGAGGGGGGGTGTGGGGCCGAGGCTGCAGGGAGTCCTCCTGGGGAGAGGCGTGGGGTGGGCGCTTGGCACCGGGCGCTGACCGGCCTACGCGACCTGCCGCGCGGGCGGGGGAGAGGCGCAGCCTGGCCGCGGTGCAAAGCGGACCCGCTTCGGGTGTAGTTAAAGTGCCCCGGGGCTCAGCCCTGAAGTATTTAGGTTGAAAAGACATTTCTAAAACCTATGGCAGAAGGCACATTTCACTCCATCCATCCATCCATCCATCCATCCATCCATCCATCCATCCATCCATCCATCCATCCATCCTTTCACGATGCTTTATGAACCAGAATGGGGCTTTTAGAGGTGAGGCATCGTAGTGGGAGAAGCACTTTCCTGGCTGAGCTTATGGCTGCAGAAATCAGGTCTTAGGGGGTATCAAAATGTGTCGAATTTTCAGACCTTTATTTCATAGAATTGTTATGGTTGGAAAAGACCTCTAAGATCAAGTCCAACCATCAACACTACCATAACCACTAAACCATGCCCTGAAGTGCCATGTCTACAGGGTTTTTTTTAACTCCTCCAAGGATGGTGACTCCATCACTTCCCTGGGCAGCCTGTACCACTCTTTAGGTAAAGAAATGTTGAGTCTGTCTTCTCCTCTGCTCCTTAAAAGGCCCTTACACAGCGAGCAAGGGACAATGCTGAATTACAGGAATGTGAGCATAACTTTCGGGAAAAAGGAAAATACAGTTTCTGTGTCTAAATTAGCAAATTATCCACACCACCATATTAACAATGCAGGGGGTAAATATCAGCATAGATCTTTACGCTTAATGTCTTTTGAAATTCCAAGATTCACATTAAAAGGGCATTTAATGGGAGTTTATGATGTCTGTATGTAGATAAACCATGTCTGGGTTATGATATTAATAGAAAGATGAGCAATTGGATGATATTGTCCATACAAGACCCAACTTGTGTATTCTGCAGTTTGCTTCCTTTGAGCATCAGGGAAAATTAATCACAGAACCACAGATGTTTCAATTCCCCACCTTCCACCACAAATATGTGTCAGTGTCACAGCTGGAATGAGATCAAAAGACATAGTTAAGTTCATATGATCCTGACTGGAAGATTGGTGACTAAAAAAAAAAACCCAAACAAACACAAAAACAAACAAACAAAATACCCAACAGTCAAAAAAGCCCCACAAAAAACCACACACACAGAAAACAAATAGCCACACCTTTTTGGTCTCAGTTATTTTTTTGATTCTATAGGAATATTCTTCTACGTGGCCTATTGGAACAGTTTTGACCTTTTGTTCTAAATTATTTTTTGAAAAAAAACACATTTGGCCACTTCTTGATCCCTGAATAATCAAATGCTGTTTATTTTATTTGTTCATCTAGATTAAAATCCCATTTATCTGCACCCCTTTGATCTGAAACTCTCTCCTTTGAATCTAGGTTATGTCCCCCTGGTGTGAATTACTTATACAATAACTCCCTCAATTATTTGAAGCCCTCTTTATCGAAATGTTTTGATGTTCCCAAAGTATTTTGAATAAACAGGGCTCTGCTGTCATTGGATATATCAGATATCTTTGGGGATGCATATGGGATGATTTCCCCTGACCTTATTCTGTAGCATCTTGTGCTTGAATGAAAAGGCAGTGTAAACTTAAGTGTATGCTTAGTGTATTGGCACCATCTTCAGTACTTTTACTTCTTTCCCCATCAATTATTTTTCTTTTATTGTTCTCATTTAAAGGACTAAATCCCAGAAATTTCTCTCAGGCAGGACTCAACACAGATGCCAGCAAAAGTTTTGGTTGAGTAAGGAGTGAATATAGAGAAGTAATTATCTAGAATTTTGCTCAGTTTTATAGTTCTGAAAAAAAAGCAGAGCAAAATTATTACTAATTTTTGTATTGTTCACCTGCTCCCATTGGCACTGACTTGTGTCTAATGAAAGTTCTCATGTCTTTTTGTATTCTTAGTTGCTTGCCATTGCCTTTCTTCTTATTCCCATGAAGATCTTCAGGGTCAAGAGGGATCATGAAATGATGCTAGAAGCTAAAGGAAAAAAAAACAGATCCATGAGGACGTTTTATTCCATTTTTTCACTTGTTCAGTTGAATGTATTTGCAGAGTTAGCAATAAAAAAAATTGAAAAGGAAATGTAAGGTTTCCAAGAAAAGGCAGCAAAACGCTTCTGTAATTAGCATAGAATAAATCCAACACTTTTTTCATGGTAAGAAGAAGTCACATAAACAAGGAGTTTGTCTACAGTTAGACTAACCTAAGAGCTAATACCAATGCTAAGACATGCTAAAGATAAACAGGACAAAAATATCCAGCATTTGCAATGGAAGCATCTATTATCACATCCTGAATTACATATTCCATCCACATACCTATGGACACACGACATCCCTTTGAGAAGGGGTGTAAAATATTTGGGAAATGAACCTCATTGTATAGCTACTCCATACTAAACTGAGCCAGGTATTGGAGGGACATTTAAACATCAGTACTGTTGACTGATAGTACCTGTACTGAGGGTAATGACACCAATCCACAGCATCTCCAAACAGAAGTTAGCAGCCTGAAATTGAGAATTTGTCCCCTTTGCATATGATATGTACCTACCAGCTTTCTAAGAAGCTGAGGCAGACACTAGGAAAAGAAAGGATGGGATTTCAGTAAGTAGATGGTATTTTGAGTTCTTAAAACACCCTGAGTTCAGACATTTTTTTTTGTACTAGCCAGCAAATGCTGAGGACTTGAACTAGTTAAGGTTGGTTACTGGAAGACCAGTGCTTCCAAAAGAATCCCACATTAGTAGCTCCTAAACTGGTCAACGTCACTCAGCAGGGGTGCCATGATAATATTTAGATACTTGGGAGATTCTCCTGTTGTTGTTATTATTTATTTAGCTATTATTATTATGATTCTTGGCATTCTATCTATGCTAGTACCTCATTTTTGAGTTTCACCCAGAAAACTAAACTGTTAGCTCATCATCTACATATCATCTTGGTTTCTAGCTAGATTACAGTAAAAGCTTGTAAAATATTTCCAAGCTTTATGGTTCTGTGATTCTACATTTAATAGCAGAATAGATAACTGCTTTCACAGTATAACTGCCTCTGGACTGTAGACTCTCTTTATCCCTTTGGAAATATTAATGTCCTTTTATCAAGCCTGCTGTCATCGTTACCCGTGCCTCACAGAACTGGTAAACTATTAAGGGACAAAAAGCTCTTTCCAGCTTAATAAGGCAATGTGAAAATCTCTGCAAAGTCTTTTCATGCACTGAGCTTTGTATTGCATAAAAATATGAATACTCTATAGAGATACAGTCACAGCTTCAATGTGTGAGGCCTTTGACTGGTCCTTGATGGAAACCAAATTTGAAAGCAATCAGATACTTCAGGGGGAGGATGAATCTGTGGTAACTGACCTGTCTTTGAGGTACAAGACATCAGAAGTATGTCTGTCTTGGGTTGTCAGATTGAGTGTCCACCTACACTAACATCATGTCTCCAGTGGTGCCTGTAAAGACAAACTTTACTCTTCCCTAAATGCAGGACAAGTGTAAGTGATTCCTTTCTGCAGAACTCTCTCAGGATCCAATTGTTTTCAGCTCAGGGACTTCCTGAGCCAGATGTTGTTTCTGTGTATGCTGTAGTCTTCCACAGATTTCTTTTTCTGGGAGCTTGTTTTGTCTTCCCTTAAAAACTTGACACCATGACAGATGGCCAGCTATCTCTTCAGATTATGTGCATACTTCTCAGAAGACAGTGAGTCCTTGAGACAAATAACATCCATTGATCAATGCTTAAGAACCCCAAAAAATAAAGAAAATAATGAGTGAGGCACCACTCTTGAAATCCTGCAGCTGTGTGGAGCAGTTCCAGCTGCAGGGTGACTGCTCAGGAAGCCTAGAAACAGTAGAGCTGAGAGACCAGGGCATTTGGTGGTTAAGATGTAGAAAATAGGCACTTGAAAACAGAAACAGACTTTCTGGCTGTGCTTTTCTGTTGTGGAGAAATTCTAGCCATTCAGCCTCTGCTACAAAATGAGTGTTCAACCTGATCACAAGCTGGTGGACTATAGCATAAAGAAGTGACTGTTAAGTGCATATTAGGAACCACCCTGGACGTTTTATGATACTTTAACAATATACAGGGAAGCTCTATGTCAAATAATCAGAAGAAAGCAAATTTTCTCTATTTTATCACAGATGGTTCAGAGGAACATTGAGTCAACATCCTAGAATAACCCTGCATTTCTCTGCAATGATTTAAAGTAACCCCAAAAGTTTTGACCAGGATGAACAAGCGAAAATATAAATTTTCTAGACCACAGGGGAATGTTTACCAGAGAAAGTAAGAAGTACAGTTTGAGTTAAACATGCACTGCCTCCATGGCTGGACATGCAATTCCAGACACACCTACAAGCCTTTGAAACCCCTCCAGGGATGAGGACTCCACTGCTTCCCTGGGCAGCCTGGGCCAGGCCTTGACAACCCTTTTGCTGAATAACTTTTTCCTAATACCAAACTGAAACCTTCCTTGGGATTTGGCCAGCACCTCCCTCCTGTTACTGTCTCTCTGAGTTCCTTCATGGGCTTTTATCACACGACTTTGTTGTGCTGTCAGATAATTTGGTTTTAACTACAAGAAGCACTTGGTTTAGTGGTTAAATAGCCTGCCATTCCTACCGTGGGACCAATTACAGAAGTGACCCTCAGATGGGGATTGTCAGCTGGAGATGTGCCCTATCTTTTGGAAGATAAAGTGTACTTGGCATTTGACACGTAGTGGGGAATCATGAAGTGCACAGATCCATAGTGATTTAGCATCCACTGGAGATAGGAGAGGACACCCAGCCCTAGGTTCCCACAGAATGTTGAATGGAAGAGTTCGAGGTAAAGACAGGCCAGCAACTGATGGCAACAGCAAAATGATGGACTCCCCTGCTCCATAAAAAATACTCTGTCCCATATATTTGGTAAAAGATAAGCAGGAGATTAATGAGGTGAAAAAGTGGGACTTTGTATTCATAGCAGTCCCACAGAAAACAAAAGGAGTTGCTCAAAAAACAATAAAAAAAGAGTGCCAAGCTAAGCAGTAGGCAAATAGAACAAAGCAGCCAAGAACCTGAGGCCACTATGCACCAGTGAGCAGATCTATACCTATTCATCAAATTGCCACACACAGCAGTGGCGAGCACAAAAGATAAGCTTTTAAGGAAGACAGATCACATGAGGTAGTTCCTGACTTAGGACAGTACTTGAAGACTACAAGGCAGGTGGAGGTTAGCAACAGGCAGCAAACTGACAGTGGAACCAAGTGTAAAACAATGGGAACAGCTTCATCTGGTGGAAGAAAGCCAAGAACAGAAGGTTTGGGGAGTCAACAGGATACCACTCATCAAAACGAAAGTGGCCACAGGGTTCTTTTACCACAGGGCAAGAAAGGAGAAGCTGTTCTGAAGATTTGTATGCTGAGGTCTATTAATTGCTGCAAGTGGTTCCTTATACTGGTCAAAATACTGGGTTTATATCACAAAGGGAAAGTGACATCATTCCCTTAAAGTGTATTTCCTAACTACACCAATCATTTGTTAATTAAAAAAAAAATAAAAATCCCCCAAACTGACAAAAACCTGAAACTGAAATGCCAACACCTTCCTGGGGACCTGATTTTCTTACGAGCATTTCAGCTCAGTTACAGAGGTTGAAACACATTCAGAGTGGGAGCACCAGATAGTAGATGCAATATTTATTAGATATTAGAACAGTATCACTAGATACTAATGCTATTATTTCCACAACTGAGCTATGCTAATGCTGCTATCATAAAAGTACAATTAGTATTTAGCAGAACCTGAAAAATCCAGCTCCAGAATCCACAAGGTATTGAGCAGAATACTCCAGGATACTGAAAGCTGAAGCACTTTCCCTGCCTCCCCAAAAGGCAAAGAATTGTAGGAGGGGATTTCAGACAAACCTTTGTTTTAATGACCTTTCTTCTTAAAAGGAAGGTCAGAAGTTTCTGGAGAACCATTCAAGCACCAGAAGGTCACCATTCCTAGCTCCATAGGTGATCCAGCATTTCAGAGAAAACGCCAGCCTGTTGGGAAAGCCTCTAGCAAAATAAAACAATACGCAGATGAAAGTTACGAGGACGACCGAAGGGTGAACAGCAAAGTGCTTTTTAAATCCCCAGCTGCTGGCGACATAAAATCCTGAAACAAACTGTAGCATTGTAATGATTAGTGATTCAGCTGGAGCTGGAAGAAAGTGTAACAAACTGGTTGAATAAACAAACTTTGGAAACAAGACTCTGTTTTGACTTACTGCCTGAGCTTGGGCAAGTCACTGTGACCAAGAATTGCCAAACGAGGGAGTTTATGTTTCACTGATATTTGCCGCTCCACTGGCAGGCGCCCAGTTTCCAAAAGTGCAGAGCTCCTGCCCTGCTATACGTTGGCACTATTAAAATTAGCTAAAAGCAGGCAGCCTGAAGTTGAGATGTCTATAATTCTGTTATTGCCCATAGCTTCATTTTCTTCATTTGATTCCTTTTGTCCTGGTTTGAGCTAGAATGGAACTAAGTCTGCTCAGTGACTTTACTTTCTATCCCAGTCCCTTCCAACTGACTGCATGGCACGAAGTTACCAGCAGATTTTCACAGACCAAGGTCACTTCTCCAGCTTGTGCCCCACATTGGGGTGCAGCAGGTGAGAGGTGGCACCTGTGGGGAGGAGCAGCCAGGACAGGTGACCCCAAACTGAGCAGTGAGGGATCCATCCCATGTACAGTCTGTTCAATAGAGAGCTAAGGGGTCACAAAGGTTAAGCCCCTTCTTCAATGGCCAGTGTCCAAGGAGGACTCTGTCCATCATGACTTTGATCCTGCTCTGTGTATTCCTGAATCTAGTTCCCATCTGCTGCTGAGTCCAGTCTGGGGCTTCCCCCAGTGTCTGCTCCACAGCCTCAGCAGTGATGGAATTGCCACCAGGGGATTGGATTCAATACTGGGTTCATATACATTTGTATATATTCCATTTTACTGTTACTATTAACATTAAAGCTGTTGTAGTCTTCTTCTCCAGTCCATAAGTCTCTCTCCCTTATTCCCTTTCTCTTCCCCTTTTGGGAAGAGAGAGGGGTTAACAGAGAGCTTCTCTCATCTGTCTAATAGCCAGTCCAGCCCTAACTCTTGACACCTTTCAGAAAGTATTTCCAATTCACCTGCTTTTAATTATATACTTGGAGATCCTTGAAAAGTTGGAGATTTTTGAAAAGTTGTATCAGAAATTCATTATTTGCATATTACTGTGTTTTATTCACCTGCCTAGAAACGAGAACAACAAACATTCCAGCAGCAGGACTGAGAGATTGTATCTTTTGAACATGGTCGGTTTACAGTGACCTTTTCCAGTGTTTTGCTGAAAAGCTGGGACACAACTCTTCTGAAGAGTGGTCTGTGAACCCCATGGGAGTAGCAGCACAGACATTAGCATGAGTGCTGCCTTCAAATTTCCCCTGCCAAGGCAAAGTTATTCTCTTGGAAAAGCAGTAGATCAGATCACCTGCTCTTTTTCTTTCCCTGTGGTTAGTAGGTCACATACACTTAAGGATAGATTGTGCCCTCTGGGCATGGGCAGGCCTTGGATACAGTACAGTGTGTACTGTAAGAGGAGAGTCTTTTTTTCTCTCTGCCTTTTCCACAATAATCTTTTTATATCTTTCCTCTATGTCTTTTTTTTTTTTTTTTTTTTTTTTTTGAGTATCCAGTATTTCAGGAAATGCTATGAAAATGGCTGTGATGTTGTTTCTTTGAGGGCTTCACAACCATGATTCCAAATGCCACCTTAACTCTTTATATCCCTAAATGTAAGAAAATGTCTATCCAGTGATTCATTATTAAAACATCAGATAAAAGCCTATAGAACTTCCACAGTTTGTCATCATCCTGGGCAACTTTCCTTTTCTCTCCTCCTCCTCTTTTCCTTGTGCAGCCCCAACAATGGAACTAGGTGATTTTGGAACAGCAAATGTGTAAAATACAAAATCAATAAAATACATCCTGGAGAAACCCAGAAATGTTTCCTAAATCTACACTGTTATGGCAAAGTAGAAAACAATGTCTCGAGGGCTTCTCTCATGACAAGATTTGCATGGCCCTTGTTAATAAAGAAAAAGTTTTGATTTCACCATATGCTCTCACCAGCTCCTACAAATAGCTCCCATTAATGCTGGTGGAAATTACATGGATGCACCAATGGGACAGTAGACCCCTGGTCTAATTAAAGTGTCTTCAGGAAAAAAAAATCAAAAAAAAAATCATGTACAAAGTACCTGTTTATCCCAATGCTCCAAAAGATGTTTGGCAATAACCTGCACTCAACAGCAGTTTTGTACTTTTTTTACTGCTGGGAATTTTGAAACCCTGAGTTATTTCATTAGAAAATACCAGTGGTCTTTAGAATGTTAGACTCAAGCTGCATTTCCCAATGTGAAGGCTGAACACTGGTGCCAAAGGAAAGTTTCACAGCATCGATTAACTGCAACCATTTGTAGAATGACAAAGAGCTGCATAAAAGGTTTATTCTGACTTTTAGATGTGGGTATTGTGCATCATTTTTATAACATGCAAGCCAACAATGATGTACTTTGTTATTGCAGGTCAGAACAGCTTCACCCCAACAGATAAATCACAGAGACTGACAGCAGAAGTCCCAGAACTTTGCAAGGCACGGGATGAGAGAGGCGATGGAAAAGGTATTTCAATTATCCCCCTTGTATTAAGAAAAACAAAATATACCTAAAATAAAAACCACACAACTCACCTGGAAAGAAATCCCAGTGAAACAGACCTGAAATGGAATGGGAGAAGTAAGCAAAGTAACTTGTAATGAACTTACATGGGAAAAGTGTTGTGTTTCAAAAGTCCAAAGGCCAGGTCCTGAGCAGATGTAAACAGAGTCTTTTAAAAGGTACCAAGTAAACAAACATCAGAGGTGGTAAAGTCAAGATCCAGCCTCAACAATGTTTCCACTTTGTTGGACATGTTTACAGAAAGATGGGAAATGTATGTTCTTTGTGGCAGCATCGACAGACTATGAGATTTTGTTACCATTTCATGTAGAAGTCCAAACCTGAGTAGGAGCTTTATCTGAAGAAGTACTGGTCAGACGTAAGTATGTGACACTCTCTCTCAGCAATGGCTCTCCACATTTCACAAAGACAGATTTGTTGTACAGAGAGATAAAATCATTTACCCAGAATCATTTAATATATCTGCAACTGAAACAGGGTTAAAAACAAGTAGGGAGTCCCAATTCAGGAGCCACAAAGCAGGTTTTTTCTTACTCTATTTCTTGCCAAAAGCCATGAAATCTTGGACACTCAAAAGCAAAATAACTCAAAATACTTGCTGCTAAAGCTTAGTGAGTTAGTGTGTGTCATGAAGTCCATCTGGTTATTGATGATGTGAAATCAAGCTGACTGTCTCAAAGGAGATAGGTAGAAACAATTTTGCTTCTAAAAGAGAATCATGAAGAGTTGAAAACTACAGGGTCAGGGTACTATTCTTGTTTCCATTATAGCAAAAAATGTGCTATCAGTGACAACAGCTGAAGATACTTGTTACTCATAGCTGTTCTGGATAGAATTCTAGGTGACATAAACACAAACAAGGACACAGAGAATGAGACACATGAGAATGAAATATGGAAAGACAGGAAAAGATTTAGATCTATGATCAGACTACACTGAATCCTGCTGCTTGAGAGATCCTTCACCAAAATGTACTGGTTTATATATTTTTTAAGGGAGTTGATTGTACCTCTGTGCTTCTGTACTGGGCACTAGGGAGGCCACACCTCAAATCCTTGGATCAGTTTTGGGTCCCTCACTCCCAGAAGGACATTGAGGAGCTGGAGCATGTCCAGAGAAGGGCAACAGAGCTGGGAAAGGGTCTGGAGCACAACTGTGGTGAGGAACAGCTGAGGGACCTGGGGTTGTTCATCCTGGAGAAAAGGAGGCTCAGGGGAGACCTTCCGGTTCTCAGCAACTACCTGACAGGAGGTTGGAGCCAGGTGGGGTTGGTCTCTTCTCCCAGGGACAAGCTACAGGACAAGAGAAACTGGCCTCAAGTTGTCCCAAGGTTTAGGTTGGACATGCGAGGGTTGTCCAGGCCTGGCCCAGGCTGTCCAGGGCAGTGGTGGAGTCCCCGTGATCCCTGGAGTGGTTTCAAAGTGCCCCATGGAGACATGATGCTGAGGGACATGGTTCAGTGGTGGACTTGACAGTGCTGAGTTAACAATTGAACTTGATGATCTTAAAGGTCTTTTCCAACCTAGATGATTCTATGATTCTATTCTGTATGGCAGACAAGCTAGCTCTTGTCAGGAAGTCAGTTCTGTGCAAACCTAAGTCAAATATTTGGGTATCAAAATTACAACTTAAAGTACAATTTCACCCGACCTGTAAAGATTTGGGCAATTCCAAGTCAAAAACTTCTTAGCCTCTCAGGCAGAAATTGTGCTGGTAGCTCTGCCACTGTTAGTAACAGTTCAATGCATTTCAGCTATTCCCAGATACTGATAAAATTGTGGAAAATAACTTAGCATGTTACCTTTGTGTTCTGCATTGGCTAAGGCAAGGTCTTGAAAACAAATATGCACATGACTAATTTCAAACATGGAATTTCATAGATGGAAAACCAGATGGTTTCCAGAACCAGAACCATGCTGGCCAGTAATTCTTGCTTTCACAGATTGACAGTAGCAACTGATTGTCTGTACAATAACACGTCTGTGGAGGGCGCAACACACATTGGTGAAGTCTTGCCCCACGTCTCTGTACACCAGATTTTCATCATCTTCCACCTCTTCCTCCACACCCCTACTAGTAAGGCACCCAGTGCAAGTGTATGGCACTACCCTCTAGTGGCCAGTCAACGTGGCAAAGGTTGAACTCCCTCTCCTGGGGAAGACAGCCGGGATGGGAGGTCCTCATCTCAGATTGTCGGCAGGATTTGAGCCTAAGATTATTGAGATCCAACCCAAAAATGCATTTTTTAAATTTTTTTTTTTTTGACAGAACTGAAACCTGTAAGCATGTGAACAGCTCCATTGCAGGAGGTTCTGGTCTGCAGGGGTAGGGTGGAGTTACAAGGAAGATCTTCCATGTTAAAACAGGACACAGAATTCTCCTTGCTTACATCGGTGGCTCCTGGGAGTATGGAGCCCCTGTCAATGACATCTTCAAAATCCTTCTGGGTCTTGTCTGTTGATTGCTTTGCACAACAGGTCCCTAGGGCTGCATCTAATCACAGCTCACTGTCAGTCACTTTTCAGCACTGGCAGCAGTCATCTTCTATTATCAGTTCTATCTCCTTTAAGTATTAGTGTAATATATAGCATGGTGTGAATACTATAGGGGTCTGGAAGTATAAAGAGACCAGCTCAGCTCTTCAGCCAGTGTGAATTAGTATCAGTACCACTGACCTGAGGGATCATATTATTTGAAGTGAAATCTTATTAAACTTCCTGTGCATTTTCACTATAAGAAACTCCACTGTCCAGTGATCTTTTAGCTTTTTGTTTAAGCAAAGCTGCCAGTAAATTGACACACACTGGTTTCTTAATTTATTTATTTTTTTACTTTAATGGCTATTACCTGCAGTTCCCTGAACTACTCAAACAGCATATGTAAGCCTCTTTTGATCATGATTTGGTTTATCATGTGAAAACACCACACCAAAGAGTTGGGCAGAGCTGTCTTGACTGGGCTAATGCCAAAGCTAGGAACCAATATCTTGGTGCTGAGAGCTATAAACAGCTACGTGAGTAGCTGAGGATTGCACCTTAAGAACAATTAGTACGTGTTGTTCTGTGTAACGATACATCTGGTGACAATAGGAAACTTGCTGCATAAACAGGCACAGCCAGGGTTACAGGCAAGAAATTCAGTTAACCACTGGCCTTTTTTTCTATTAAAGCTTCTGTGATTCTCTCCAACAGCCAGACTGCATCTTCAGGAAAGCACTAACAGTGCCTTCTAGGGCAGGGAGTCAAACGCCTCTAACAAATTGGCTTTTCTACTTTTGAGGAGGAATGGGTAAAGGCCATGGGACCAAATAGCATCAGTGGGCTCTCCTCTCATTTCTCTTCACCTCCTGTTGTTTGCAGAAACAAGATTTCAGCACTCTCTCAGTCACTGTCACCGTGGAGACCATAGTTCCCTCAGCTGTGCAATGCAGCCTGGTACCCACTTTTGTAAGGTGAGGGGGTGTCCCTGTCAGCCTGGTGGAGTTGCAGTGTGGCTGGCAACATGGGACAAAGAGCCAAAGTAAGAAGTAATCACTGGAAAATGATTGCAGTAAACCGATTTTTTATGCTCTGGTATCTATATCCAGTAGCAGAAAGAAGTGTCTCCATAACGTGCACCTCATGAGTTTCCATTGCTGACAAAGGTATTTTTTTTTTCATAGAAATACAGAAACACCAATTTCTGAGGAACCTGGATTGTTCTGCTTGCAGTGCATAAAGGCATTTTTTGGGAGTCCTGTACTGAAGAAGTCAGAGGGCAAGATGAAGACAGAAGAATCTTTCTTCTAAACAGGTTTAATTGAGGTGTTTCACTTATTTTGTTTCTTTTTTTTTTTTTTTTTTTCCCCAAACCAACCTCTAATCTGAGGTAATGGGAATGCAAGTGATAGTGTATATTTTCAACAGAAGTGATCTGTTCCTCTTAGATCTGAGGCAACTTTAGCTCTGGACAGAGAGGTGCAATTAGCAGATGGTGGAGAGTCTGGTGTTTGAGCTGTAGGTGGTGGTGTTGCTTTAGGGAGTTTAAGTTCAGTGAAGATGAACTACTTAAAAAGACATAAATAAAGGCAAACTGGGGTAGCTAATGAACCAGCTGCCTGACAATAGTCACCTTTCCTTCATCCTCAGTTACTGCCACAACATCTTTTAGAAATGTGAAGAAGTACAGAAGTCTTACACTTCAGCATGATTTATGAAGAGAGGTAAAAGAGGAGCAATGCAAGTGGAAGTGGCCAGTCAAACAATGGGAGAGGTTACCTTTAGCAATACAGTGCTTAATGACACTTCTTTTCATCACTTTGCCTTTTTTGATGCAAACCTATTCTTCAGTTATGTGGCTTCTTAGATTTCAAAGTACATTTCACAGTCGCCTTGGTTTTGGTTGCAGTCAACATATGCACAATTTGTCTTGCCAGCAGGGTCTAATCTAACACCCAAGAGAGATAATTGACTTGAGTTCTGCATACACAGGAGTCCCATGGATTTAGTGTTTGTATACAAATGGAGGAATTAAACTCTTCCATCTCGATGAGCCAAAGCAGCCACTGTTGGCATTTCAAGGAATTTTCACTCATAGATTAGAACTGTCTGTAAAAATATCCATCTCACCTCATTAGTAATTTATTCTGAGTCACAGCACTGTATTGTCACTGATTTCTGATGGCAGAAAGGAGACAAGCACCAAGGCCTCTGCTTGTGCTACATGAAAAAATGATACTTCCAGCTCCAGTTGGTCAATTGGTACCAAAGTTGTGGGGTCTCTTCAATGTAGCTGCTGCCAGGTGCCTGTCAGTAAGGTTCTTGTGGGCAGACCTGTGGCCAACAAGTCAGTGATGAACGGGAAGAACAGCCCTTCTTCTCCCCTGCAGCTCAAAACCATATTTTGAATATTCAAACCATATTTTGAATTATTCAAAACCATATTTTGAATAATAGAATCATGGACTGGCTTGGGTTGGCAGGGACCTTCAAAGGTCATCTAGTCCAACCTCCTTGCAGGGAGCAGGGACATCTGCAACTAGAGCAGGTTGCTCAGAGCCCTCACCTGGATGTCTCCAGGGATGGGGCATCAACCACCTCTCTGGGCATCCTGGGCCAGGGTTTCACCACCCTCAGCATAAAACATTTCATCCTTCTCTCCAGTCTAAATCTCTTTAAACAACCAGGATCATCCAGGGCAGGCCACTCAGGAACAGATCCAGGTGGTTCTTGAAAGTCTTCAGAGAAGGAGACTCCACAACACCTCTGGGCAGCCTGTGCCAGGCTCTGTCACTCTCACAGGAAGTTTTTCCTCAAACTGTGGGGGAACTTCCCATGTTTCACCTGCTGCCATCACCTCTTGTCCTATCACAAAGACACCATAAGGAGTAACAGCCTGAGAAGGGCACAGCTAGATAAAATA